>JANAVB010013398.1:9138120-9330620 GCA_029216955.1 Iris pallida
CCCCCCCCGCCCCCCTCTCGCTCTGGCCGTCCGCCCGCTCCCGCCTCTCCCCTAGGGCTCGGCAACGGGAGGAGGGGGGGCTGGGAAGGGGGGTGCGGGGCGGGAGGCGGGGCAGGGGTTGGCCGGAAGCGAGGAGGGGGGGGGTCCGGCCGGAGCTAGCAGGGGGGGGGGGGGGGGTGGCTGGAGTGGGGGAGGGGGTGGAGGGAGGGAAGGGATAAGGGCATTTTGGGGTTTTTTAAAATGTTAGGTACTAAGTTGAAAAAAAAAAAAAAGTTGAGGTATCAATCTGTTACGAAAAAAAGTTTAGGGTATCAACTTGAAAAGTGTGATAGTTGAGGGTAGCAATTAAGCCAAAAAAAAAAAAAAAATTATTGACAGAAACTAAAAAAAAAAAAAAAATGCTACAGAAAACGGCAAATGCTACTGTTGGCCAGTCAAAATATCGAGTTTACCGGTTATCTGACTTGCATAGTAGTACATCATCTATTTTGAGTTAATAATGCATAAATTTTTATTTAGGGAGAAATTTAAGTTAAAATAGTATGTGAAGGAAAGAGTTTATAGAAATTGTAGTTGAAGGGACAAGTCGCCTTAGAGCCATTTGCCAACTTAATTGACGAGTTTCCCCTTGGTGCTAACTGCTAACTGTATTAGCAAATGCCCTCTGCTATGCCAAGTCAATTTGGCGAGCCATGCCAACATTCGCCAAATACTTAACGAGTTGGAGCCATTCGCCAACATAATTGGCGAGTTTTTCCTTCATCGCCAATTGACTTGACGAGTTACCAACCGTTTTGGCAAATACCCTCTGCCACACCAAGTCAGTTGGCGAGCCATACTTGACGTGGCAGAGTTGTTGAAATAATAATTCTCTTCACTTTTTAGTTGTGGGTCAAGATCAGGATACATGTGAAGAAGACGCTATTATTTTTGTTCAAAACAAATGTGCACTTCTGATGTTGTAGTTTATTGTTGGTCGAGATACATATGACATGACAAGAAAGGAAAGATGGTTCCATGAATCCAAAGGTGGTGATGAGCTCACTCGCCAAATGACTTGGCATGGCAAGGTGGTTTGCCAAGGCATTTGGGAACTCGCCAAGTTAATTGGCGATCATGGAAGAAACTAGCCAATTCAGTTGGTGAATAGCTCCAACTCGCCATGTTAGTTGGTGACTTGTTCGTCACGTCCAAGTTCCAAAATACATAGAAAATTAAGACATGAGCATGTCAGTTGTACGAATTAGAATATGTTATCCAATTTAATGGACTTACTTTAGTCATAGTATGCTGTACCTAAACTACACAGTCACACGTAAATCTATAATCTCATCCACAGAATCAATCAATAACAATACAGACAGAAATATGACGAATGCACTTATATGAAATATAACAAGAACTAAATATCTAATACAAATGATATGTCTGTAAAAATATAGTCTGGCTGAAATGTCCATGGAAAAGAAATACAATGATGAAATAAAAAAATACTGAAATAAAAGATAACAAGCCAAAATATCCTGTAACTAGATAATAATGCTTAAGGCTCTAACTGAAGCGTTCTCCAAGCTCATCGAAACTCCTCGGACAATACCTCTACGTCCTCAACAACATAACATGTACAAATCCCTGGTCCGTAAACAGTAGGATACAAATGCTCATCCGGATCTGGAAAAGAACCAGGTCCTCAGAGGAATGTAACATGATACAAAAGAAACATGCCAATGTAAACTGAATAAATATATGGCAATAACCTAGATCACAACACGGTCCAATAGCCCATAATCGAAACAGTACTGAACCACACCTACAACCAGATAAGGACAAGAGTGGCACACTATTTTATGGCAAGACAATGTCCCATGGCTATATGAATGCATATTGAAGACAACTTTGGACGTATGAGTGGGTGATAAGGATATGGTACCAAATCACAGGCCAGTGTCCAATCACGAGCCAATATTGTCACGATCCGCATCTGTTTTTCGGGATGCGAGCACGTGCGCAAGCCAGCTACGTATCAAGCGGACTCCAGCCCAACTCGAATACGTATAAGCTGTCTAGACTATGGTCATATGCCTAATCATGGCAAGACAAAACTATATCTCAATCCACATAAATAATGAACATCAAGAAGGAACAATATGGTTCATGGTCTGCAGCCCACTAGCATATATGTCCGATTAGACTCCAAGGAAAACAACATGAGTCTATAAAACTAGTCTAACAAGCAGAATGTATCATGATATAAAGCATAAGAGAATAACAAAATAATATCACTAGCAAATCCTGGATCCTACAAATGTAATCAATCATCATCATGACCAGCTAACTAACACCGTACAATCAATTACCTAAAGAGATCATCAGGTCCTTAGGGGACTAGCAAGATACATAAAACATGTCTATCTAACAGTTTATCATGCATAAAGAACCTAGGATATAAATAGAAAGGACTAAGCAACACGAAAACATGACTATGAGAACAACTACGCATAAATAAACTGATGGAAGAAAACAGGCAAATAAGAGATCAACGAATACCAAACCCTCGTCCCGAGTGTGGACTCGCAGGTTTGATCAAATCACTAACCCTTGCCCCGAGTTTGGACTCGCATGTTAGTTCAAGTCAATCACCCTCGCCCCGAGCGTGGACTCGCAGGTGCAAAACATTCAACCTTCGTTTCGAATGTGGACTCGTAGGTTGAGAAATTAAAATAAGAAAATAACAGTTTAGTTATGATGCACTCGTCCTGCGACACGATACGACTCAGTCAAGGTACATGTGATGACACGATATGACTCAGTCAAGGTACATGGGAGAACAGGTCCAATATGAACTACAAGGCTAACTATGAGCAAGGACTATATATATCAACTAGTATGCATGATATGAGCAAAACACATGCCAATAATCAACTAGTAAAACTAGATAATGAGAGGAATAAGCATGTAAATAAAGCTGTAGAGGAAGGCAAGGTATACTTGCCTGAGTTGCTGGCACGGGTCAGAATCCGTGCGGAGGTCCAAGTAACTTATTTTTAAGATTACAATGTTAATGGGGAATAGTCATTTTTGGATCTACTCTAAGCCAATTTGGTTTCCTTAGTTTTGACAACCTTTACTCTTATTCCTCTAAACAAATATTATGAGGCATCTCTCTTGGGTCATCTGATACACCTCCTAATTGCCTGTGCTACTCGTTTCTACTTATTGCTAGGACACCTACAATTATTTATTATTTCACCTAGTATACTACTGGACACTAGTTATACCCATGTATACCATGTTTGCAACCATTAAGCTGCTATCACTGTCTCTGGACAAGGTCCTGATTTAGTGTCTAACTGCCTACCTTACTAGTAATACTGGAGGGGTGCATATGCGTTTATACTTCACATTATAAACTTTTATCACAAAGACTCCTACTTGGAGTCGAATATCCATCTGTTACTACAGTTGCCCTGCTGTTCTAAATCCCTTTAACTGGGTTGTAGGATACCTCACAACCCCACCACTGGTATACATCTAGGTTGTTCTCTGTTGCACACATACCTTCCCTTACCTACTCCTTGGCACTTAGGAACCCCTGTGATATTACTACCCTTAGATGTAACTTGATGTATTCAGTGAGCTAACATATTAGTGCAAAACACTGGTACCAGATATGGCACCCTTTGGTGTTGCCTACGTGTTTAGTCCTCCTAACCAATGGACACAAGAACACCCCAACTTGATACACACCTTTGACTTGATACCCCTTGTATCCGGATACTCTAGGAACCCAAGTTCCCAGATATACTCATGTGTATATCAGAATGAAAACCTAGTTTATTCCAGCGTACTTGGGTCAGTTACTCCACATGGCCTATGGGTATTGTCTACAAGACATTACTCCTATACTGCCTTTTCCCAAATACCTAAAGGCATGGACAGACCTCTCTTCAACCCCCTATAGTCTAACTGTCCTGAATATGGATAGTAGCACCTATCCCTTGTCTCATCTAAGTCTACAAGATTCTCATATACACAATATCCTTGTTTAGAGGAATGTACCCTGCTTTTCTTTCCTATCCTGTCCTTATTTAGCCTTCTTATTATAGAAAGCATTTACTCTACCTACACAACTGTACATAATATAATCTAATCCAAAAGAAGTCTTGACCTAGGTTGTACCTTGCCTATACTCCTAGTTACTTGAGTAGTGAAGTATACATCTTGTCACGACCCGCACCCTTTTTTTTAAACGGATACGAGACGTGTCCAAGCCAGCCTACGCCGCAGTGTCGGCGGTAGAACGCTGTCACGGCCATGAAGATCAAAATCACAAATAATGCTCATTCTCATAATTAATTTAACTTACAATGATCACAAGTTTTACATTTGTAGAAAAATATAAACTTGTACAAATAAATGAATGACTACAACTCAACTATCTAGCTAGTCTCTAGACTTTTGTCTGCAAGTTTTCCCGTCACTCCCCAAGCAAAGTGAATCCACGGCTAACCTGAAAATGTTGGTTTCCAGTCAGGAATGGAACGAGCACAATTCACTGAATGCAATTTCAAATAAAGAAAATGACTATAAAACAAAGGTTAGACATCAATCATGAGTTTTGAAAATAAACAGTAAATACAGAAAACCAATAGCAATAACTAGACACAAAATACTTTTCCCCAACTATTAGAAGTACCGTTGATATGTGATCAGTCTGGGACGCTACACCGCACGGTCTACGAGATCTACTTACATGAAAAGTAAGCACTGTCTACGAGATCTACTTGCAAAAATTAAACACTGTCTACGAGATCTACTGCATAAAAATAAACGAGGTCTACGAGATCTACTGCATAAAAGTAAACAAGGTCTACGAGATCTACTGCATAAAAGTAAACAAGGTCTACGAGATCTACTGCATAAAAGTAAACAAGGTCTACGAGATCTACTGCATAAAAGTAAACGAGGTCTACGGTCGGATCACACATCCTTGGTACTTCTCATTCCCGACTCAACAATTTATAATAGAGTATAAAAACCACATAACCAACGGACAATCAATGAAATATAGTGAAAATTAATATCGAAATGCAGACAATAAACTGTACTCGTCTGTGGTCCTCTGCTGGTGAAACCGACAGTCTGAACTACTCAATGTGCCACAATAGTCAAAACCCGTACAACAGTCCCCGAAAGCTGAAATAAATATTACTAATATTTTCAGAATAGTCAAATTAGCTAGGATTGCCTGTCCTTAAGTCCAATTCTGGACACAGGGACAAAACGGTAATTTTGGGCAAAAACGGTGTCCGCCGTTGGACCCGCTTTGCACCGAAAAGCGTGCCAGAGTCAACGGTCTCTAAAGTCGTCAAACTACATGTCTACGGATCCAGTTTTCCGATACGAACCCAACCGCATGTCCAAGGTTGGATTTCGGCGGGCTGTGCACAAAATCGTCCGTTGATTGGGACCGTGGGGCCCGCAAAACGACGTACGATTCAACTGTCTCATAATTGGACCAAACTTGGCGTACAGGACCAGAAAAACGATACGGTCCTGTTGGCACAAGTTTCGTCTCGATCTGACGAGCGTACACGAAGTAATTGAGAAATTTGCAAAGTGCACGATACGGTAAATTTCGACGGATACGTATCAAATTCGTCGCGCACACGCGACCAATTCGAATTCCGTCAAAGCCCACACGACCACGAAGCCGTTACGCAGCTTTCGATGCCTTCGGTTCGCGACCACGTCGCCCGGAATGGCGGGACGCACGTCGTGTGGATGAATTTCTAATTTTTGAAAACAGGTTTTGACGAAGTTTACATGTGTTTATTTCTCTGTACAAAGCAAATTTCTACAAACTTCCTACTGGAATTTTCTAGCCCTATATGTTGGGTTTAACTTCTGTTTAGAAAGTTTCCTGAATCGAAGGATAGATTGGCGGGAAATTCGACGTGAAGTTGGGTGTTTGGGACTGCTCTGACATCCAAAAATCGAGTTTTTTCCTCGATTTGGAACTTAATTCTTGTCGCATACAAATCAAAACAAAATAAACTAATTGAAAGGAAGCAAGGTTGGTTATATCGAGATCGTACCAGCGTTTGCGGAACGCGAAACGATCGAACGATCGTCGAGTTATCGCTCGTCGAAAACACCTCTTCGCCTTGTTGCCGCTGTTGCTTGCACTGTTTCGCGCGCGTGTGCGCGCGCTGCCTCCGCGCGGTCTGGCCAGCCGGCGGCGGCCCGCGGTGGCGCGCGCGTGCGCGTGGGGGAGGCGCCCAGTTGGAGGGGGTCGGCGGCTTGGGTGTTAGGGTTGAGAGTATTCATCGATTAATCTCTCGATCTCTGGCTCTATATATATATACACGATATATTATTATCTGAACTGAACCAAGGCTCGAGACTTGGTGCTCGGCTTGGGGGTTTAAGCGGGTGGGTTCAGCAGCTGAGCGGGCTTAGCCCAGTGCTGGTGCCTTTTTTTTTTCTTTCTATTTCTTTGCAATCATTAGTACATTTATATATTAATCTAAGTAAAACATATATTTTTGTTTATACATATATAATTAAATATATATATATAATTAAAGCATATAGTCTTATTTATACATATATAATTAATCTGATTAAATACGTATATACCATTCCCCTTAAAATATATATATGTATATATGTATACTTACACACGTATACATATTTATTTATCTTCATACACGAACACATATTTATCCATATACGTTTATATATACATACGTATTTACACCCATTTTATATATATATACGTACACACATTCACGTATACATATGTATATATATATATATTTATATATATATATATACCTGTATACTTATCTACACATCCACACACACACACACACACACACACACACACATATATATATATATATATATATATATATATATATATATATATATATATATTTTTATATATATATATATATATATATATATATATATATATATATATATATATATATATATATATATATATATATATATATATACAAACACATATATATATAATATTTTTATATATACACATAATTCTTTTGATAATCAATAAAATGATAACAATACTAATAATTTATATTTAATAAACACAGTATAATATTAACATTTTATAACCTCAATAAAATAATAACGTAATTCAATAAGCCAATAATTAATTATTTATAAAATCAAAAATCACTATTTAAATTTAATAAATAATAATAAAATATTTCCATATTTCTGGGAAGGGGAGCTACAAGTCTACCCACCTTGAAAATAATTTCGTCCTCGAAATTCTAACTCATAAATATGCCAAAAATTTAACATAGAAATTAAAAAAAAATAAATCCACTATTACCACAATATCCTCCTCCTAGCCATTTCGTAACTACGAATCATCGAGGACTTCTACCCACCTTCGGTCACACTACTCATCAAAACACGGTCACTAAAGTCTTATGACCTTTTAATTGGTTGCTAACAATCCTACTAACCATATTTAGGCATATGGTATCTATAACCCTCTCGTATCTATTAAGCAACCCAAAATTTAACAAGAAACAAACTTACACAAGTAGCTAAGAAATATTGATAAACTCTAATAAGCATGACTATTCGTCGCTCCGAAATAAGAAGGACGTGAAGGTAAGGAAGAATAATCGAAAGCAAATATGAAGTTCCCAAAGCAGTAGAGGGTACCCAATGATCTAGACAGAAAGAAAGTATATGAACCACTGACTGACTTACTAGATAGGTTACTCTAGTCCAATCACTTGCTAAATTGAAGAATTCCTCATTTCTTGGAGGGTCTTACAATCCATGCAATACAAAATTTTCGTTCCCAAAATTCTAAACAAGGTTCCACAATAGAACGGAATTAGAGAAATCAAGATTGTGATCTTTTCCGTGGTTATTTAAATACAAGATCGTATCGCGACTTCCAGGTAGATGGGGATAAGGTTACGAATGGATTTACATCCTAAGAGATGGAGACTACCTAATAGGTGTTGGGACTTGTCTCAAATAGTTCGGTTTTATATTCCAAAAATGGTGGTATGCATGGATGAATTTTACTGGGTCTTAATGGGTTCCTTAATTGGACATCAATCGTCAGTTGGATGAACCTTGGACTTCCATCTATATGGACAGGACAAGATCCCTATGATAAGACTATTTCTACTAGGTTAGGGTAACCTAGAATAGATTTCACCAAAGTGGTCAAGCTAGTTGCCAGTCAGATTGATTTTCTAGATCCTTAAAGCCCAAAAATGTGCCTTCAGTGACTTTTGTGTTTAAGTAGCACGAGAAGACACAATTGAGTGGCACACTAGTGACAGGTGCGTAATGGGCTTCCAGTCGATCACAACCATATATTGGGTGGAAAGGTTCGGGTCGAGTTAGAGTCTCTAATTGCAGCCCGGAAGTATACGATTATTATGGTAAGGGTTATAGCTAGTCCCTTTGACCTGAAAGTCGTACTATAAAAATAGGGTACAAGGGGACGTGTTTGAGTGGGACATGATATACCTAGATGAAGGTGGACTTGTCTAGAACTTGCATATGAAATTTGTTGGAAGGTAAAAGCTGGTCTTGTGCTCCGAATATTATTGACACGATCGGGGACACAAAATATTCTAAATGGAAAGTGGGAGTCCATAGGGCACTAACTATCATCCTAATAAAAATTTATTCTAATCAATCGGTGATCTTCATATATCCTAAAATTTTAGGAGGCTTTCAGTCTACCCACCTTAAAAATAGGACATGGTCTTAGGAATATTGAGGTTAGAGGGTTCCCAAAGTCCGGATACTGTACCTCGACTCTTTGTTAATAGGGAATAAGGCACGACATATCGGGATACGGTAGATATAAGTCAAATCAAGGATCGTTCCTCAATAAATGGAGAACGAGTGTGTACTAAGACACATGGTCGATAACATAGAATGACCTACTCGTCCACCATATACGAGAGTTATCGACGGGGTAGCCAACTCTAAGGTACATCCTATGAAAAGATTTCTAACAACTGAGTCGTGAGTTTCTACTTGTGTCAAGCCTGTCAGACTATTGTCACAAGGGTTCTAGTGGTGTGGGCTGTAGTGATCATGTATTGCTGTTGACAACTGGTAGGTCATAATACGACAGGGTATTTAAGCTATGGTATTGGCTACGCTAGTGACTGTGGGTTCCCATACTAGTTAGGCTTAAATAATAAAATTTACATGACTAGGGTAATACTTGTTGGAAACCAATCTCGGGATGAGCACCTACCATAGTCACGATAGATGATTGTCCTTAGCCTTGTCTATCCAGCTCATGTCTAACTGTGGCTTTGTCGAGGAAGGTTGAGTTAAGGCTTAAGGGTTGCTAGTTAAAGCAAACTTCAAGCAAATAATTAGAGGCTCACAACAATTGGTTTCTTGAGATTAGATAGTCTCCTTGGTTGGCATTTTGATCAAGGGTAACGCTAATCGTTCTCAAATTTAGATGGCTAGAAAGGTCCCAATAGCAGTTTGAGGGTCGAGAGGAGAACGAATAACTCAATCACATGGCTGGTCGATGGTAGCTACACTTGTATATACCACTATCATAGCCATGGGGATACTCTGTATCTCTCTACCATCACGAGCTTTCGTCTTTCCAAATCGGTGAAAGACAAAAACAATAAAGAGTTTAAGGGAGATGTTACTGAATACAATTTCGTGATTCAAGGGCGAACATATAATTCAAGAGGAATTGTCAATGCAGTCGCGGATGAGATCTTAGAGACATCTACATCTCAATCCACGTAGGGTAATTAAATAAAGTGCGAACCAAATGCATCATGGTTGATCAGACCATAATACACTGATTCTGATTAGACAATATGTTAGTAGGCGTCCCCACTAAATATATGTCTTGAATCAAGCTCGAGAACAGAGTGAGCTTGCAAAACTAGGCTGTATTAGTAGTATTGGTTAAGATAGTCAAAATACAAGTATACGAATTTTTTGAAAGGAGGCACAAGTAATTCGAGTTTTGAGAGAATCAAAAACCTTACCTGGTGTTCTTGCTTATACAGTCTTCCTACTATCTTCCTACCAACAAGGACTTGGTCGACTAATGGGTTATGACCTCTAACTTCTGTATTCTAGGTAAACCTATTAGTGTCAATCAATTTCCTCGTCAGTAAGTCACAAGGACTACAGAACGCTAGGTCGGGAGACATGCTACTCAACTTACAGAACTTCCACTAATATCGACTTTGGATCTTATGGGACATGCATGGCATTGTCCTATCCTCTATGGTATCCCAACTTGTAATCACGTCTGAAATTATTTCACCGAGGATTATGCCTCGTCCGTATACTCGTACGATGGTAAACCCTTGGTTCCGTGGCTCAGATGTGATATCCTATCAGATACTCTACCTGACACAAGGGTAACTACGATCAAAAGGACCACTAGCCATAGTTTTAGTAATATTCTATGACCTATATTTTCATAAACTACTTTCAACTCTAGGGGTCGTGTCTCGCCAGTGCGCTGCTGGCTGCAGTGTATCTATAGTCTCCAAATTCAATTAAATGGCGATAGTGCGTTTCTGTCCTGCCATTATGAGTTAACTAACGTTCCTTTAACTATATCTGAAAATATTCATGAGCTTCTAGAGAATCGAACAAGTTGACCATGAACTAGAGCGTAAGCATTTGTCCTATCAATCACAACCCTTAAAATAAAGGATTTGAACAGGAAAGAAATATCTGGGGACAAAAGAAATACAACATTCTAATATCTATTCCATTGTATTCAAACATTGGGGAAAAACTTGAACCGAAACTAACTCGAGGTCCGTATATGGATAATCTAATCAGAAATTATATAAAATAGTAATCCTTAGGGCAAAATAGGTACCGAAGAGGCAATTCGGACTAAGATGTGAGGATGATATCTAAAGGGGCAAGGAGAAGGAATTGCGCCATTTATCAAGGTTAAACTATTAATTCTAGAAAGTCCTGTATCACTAAGTGAATAATCTATCCACATTGGATCATGTCGTCATATCAAAAGGTAGTCGTATACCTATGGGGATTGACAAACTATCAAATTAATAACTCCTCATCTAAATTGCATAGCCTAGACTACCCATCGGTAAATTTTGTATAAGGGACTCCTAGTCATAGCCATTCTCTTAAATTAAATTAATCCTTGTTCGTGAATGAGCATTTCCTAGTCGCAGGCTCGCAATAGTACAATTAACTTAAGTACTATCACGAGTTCATATTATTTACAAAGACTGACCTGCATGGGCCACCACAAAAACTTGTCACGACCCGTACCCTTTTTTTTAAACGGATACGAGACGTGTCCAAGCCAGCCTACGCCGCAGTGTCGGCGGTAGAACGCTGTCACGGCCATGAAGATCAAAATCACAAATAATGCTCATTCTCATAATTAATTTAACTTACAATGATCACAAGTTTTACATTTGTAGAAAAATATAAACTTGTACAAATAAATGAATGACTACAACTCAACTATCTAGCTAGTCTCTAGACTTTTGTCTGCAAGTTTTCCCGTCACTCCCCAAGCTAAGTGAATCCACGGCTAACCTGAAAATGTTGGTTTCCAGTCAGGAATGGAACGAGCACAATTCACTGAATGCAATTTCAAATAAAGAAAATGACTATAAAATAAAGGTTAGACATCAATCATGAGTTTTGAAAATAAACAGTAAATACGGAAAACCAATAGCAATAACTAGACACAAAATACTTTCCTCCAACTGTTAGAAGTACCGTTGATATGTGATCAGTTTGGGACGCTATACCGCACGGTCTACGAGATCTACTTGCATAAAAAGTAAGCACTGTCTACGAGATCTACTTGCAGAAATTAAACACTGTCTACGAGATCTACTGCATAAAAATAAACGAGGTCTACGAGATCTACTGCATAAAAGTAAACAAGGTCTACGAGATCTACTGCATAAAAGTAAACAAGGTCTACGAGATCTACTGCATAAAAGTAAACAAGGTCTACGAGATCTACTGCATAAAAGTAAACGAGGTCTACGGTCGGATCACACATCCTTGGTACTTCTCATTCCCGACTCAACAATTTATAATAGAGTATAAAAACCACATAACCAATGGCCAATCAATGAAATATAGTGAAAATTAATATCGAAATGCAGACAATAAACTGTACTCGCCTGTGGTCCTCTGCTGGTGAAACCGACAGTCTGAACTACTCAATGTGCCACAATAGTCAAAACCCGTACAACAGTCCCCGAAAGCTGAAATAAACATTACCAATATTTTTAGAATAGTCAAATTAGCTAGGATTGCCTGTCCTTAAGTCCAATTCTGGACACAGGAGCAAAACGGTAATTTCGGACAAAAACGGTGTCCGCCGTTGGACCCGCTTTGCACCGAAAAGCGTGCCAGAGTCAACGGTCTCTAAAGTCATCAAACTATATGTCTACAGATCCAGTTTTCCGATACGAACCCAACCGCATGTTCAAGGTTAGATTTCGGCGGGCCGTGCACAAAATCGTCCGTTGAGTGGGACCGTGGGGCCCGCAAAATGACGTATGATTCAACTGTCTCATAATTGGACCAAACTTGGCGTACAGGACCAGAAAAATGATACGGTCCTGTTGGCGCAAGTTTTGTCTCGATCTGACGAGCGTGCACGAAGTAATTGAAAATTTTGCAAAGTGCACGATACGGTGAATTTCGACGGATACGTATCAAATTCGTCGCGCACACGCGACCAATACGAATTCCGTCAAAGCCCACACGACCACGAAGCCGTTACGCAGCTTTCGATGCCTTCGGTTCACGACCACGTCGCCCGGAATGGCGGGACGCACGTCGTGTGGATGAATTTCTAATTTTTGAAAATAGGTTTTTGACGAAGTTTACATGTGTTTATTTCTCTGTACAAAGCAAATTTCTACAAACTTCCTACTGGAATTTTCTAGCCCTATATGTTGGGTTTAACTTCTGTTTAGAAAGTTTCCTGAATCGAAGGATAGATTGGCGGGAAATTCGACGTGAAGTTGGGTGTTTGGGACTGCTCTGACATCCAAAAATCGAGTTTTTTCCTCGATTTGGAACTCAATTCTTGTCGCATACAAATCAAAACAAAATAAACTAATTGAAGGAAAGCAAGGTTGGTTATATCAAGATCGTACCAGCGTTTGCGGAACACGAAACGATCGAACGATCGTCGAGTTATCGCTCGTCGAAAACACCTCTTCGCCTTGTTGCCGCTGTTGCTTGCACTGTTTCGCGCGCGTGTGCGCGCGCTGCCTCCGTACGGTCTGGCCGGCCGGCGGCGGCCCGCGGTGGCGCGCGCGTGCGCGCGGGGGAGGCGCCCAGTTGGAGGGGGTCGGCGACTTGGGTGTTAGGGTTGAGAGTATTCATCGATTAATCTCTCGATCTCTGGCTCTATATATATATACACGATATATTATTATCTGAACTGAACCAAGGCTCGGGACTTGGTGCTCGGCTTGGGGGTTTAAGCGGGTGGGTTCAGCAGCTGAGCGGGCTTAGCCCAATGCTGGTGCCTTTTTTTTTTCTTTCTTTCTTTCTATTTCTTTGCAATCATTAGTACATTTATATATTAATCTAAGTAAAACATATATTTTTGTTTATACATATATAATTAAATATATATATATATATATAATTAAAGCATATAGTCTTATTTATACATATATAATTAATCTGATTAAATACATATATACCATTCCCCTTAAAATATATATATGTATATATGTATACTTACACACGTATACATATTTATTTATCTTCATACACGAACACATATTTATCCATATACGTTTATATATACATACGTATTTACACCCATTTTATATATATATACGTACACACATTCACGTATACATACGTATATATATATTATATATATATATATATATATATATATATATATATATATATATATATATATATATATATATATATATATATATATATATATATATATATATATATATATATACCTGTATACTTATCTACACATCCACACACACACACACACACACACACACACACACACACACACACATATATATATATATATATATATATATATATATATATATATATATATATATATATATATATACACATAATTTTTTTGATAATCAATAAAATGATAACAATACTAATAATTTATATTTAATAAACACATTATAATATTAACATTTTATAACCTCAATAAAATAATAACGTAATTCAATAAGCCAATAATTAATTATTTATAAAATCAAAAATCACTATTTAAATATAATAAATAATAATAAAATATTTCTATATTTCCGGGAAGGGGAGCTACACATCTATCATCTTTTTCTTAGATGAGAAGAGCACAGAATAGTTTTTATAGAACATGGATTGCTTGACCATAATATCATGAAGGAACCTCCTGTATGTTTGACTGAAACCAATCTCCCTTTTTTTGAATACTAAACCTATGACCAATAGGTGTCCTATTCCAACTCATCCCTATCTTCATGACCGATACTATATGTGTCAATTGGCACATGAGTACAAGGAACTCCACATTACTCGACTGCACAACTCCCTTCCTTATACTTGTTTACATCCATATCCTAGGTTGCTTCTTATGGCAATACAACTAATGTGTTAGTATACACTTGATACTCGTGGCACATTAAACTGGTGTTGCTACCCTAGAATACCGTTTGTGTATTGTCTAGCTCTCATATATGCTAACAACTGTTGCTTGCTATAAGCAGCCTCTTAGCATAGGTTCATAGCACATGCACTCAGATATTACATTTGATACTATGACACTTCCTGTGCTTGATATCTTATTTCCTAGGCATTCACATGTTAATATGTAGCCTAGTTTCAAGGCAAACCTGATAAGCTACCTCTAGTTATTGGAGCATAGAGGTTTTAAGGATGCAAGTACCTGTCACATGTCCCAAACCACTTGCCAACGCTAGGACAACCTACAACCCCATGTGTCCTAGGTTACAGTACCCATATTTGCCTATGGTGCCTATTGACCAAATAGCATGTAGGTAATGGATACTCTTAGATAGTAGGTGATGTTTTATACTATTATAGATAGGAACTATACCACAAGTCGAAACTTGGATTCTTTAGTGAAATCTGACATCAAGTATAACCTCAAACTTGATTACTGACACTCGAGTTAGTATCAGGACATCTCTGTGCCCCCATGTGCTCACAACTACAGAATGTACATACCCCTAACCTCTCAACCTCCTATCATGTTGCACACCCGACCTTTTTCTGACACTAACCTCTTCCGATACTACTATCATCCGAATATCTTCATCTAGACTTTACAAGGGGATTAACACGAATACCTTTATCTCAATTAAATCCAATAACTATATCGATTTCAAGGAATCACAAGGGGTGGTAAATGAAAGAAAGGATTACCTATTTTGAGGGATTGAATGCCCTGTTCTTGCCGCACCCTCTCCACAAAAATCCTTCTCGAACCCAAGTGGCACAGGGAATATTTAGGGTTTTGGAAAAGAATTGATCGATTCCCTATATATATTGTCACGACCCGCACCCACTGTGAGGGTACGAGTACGTAACAGTGCCCAGCCTACGCCGCAGTGTCGGCGGTAGAACGCTGTTCTAGGTCACTATCTAAATAACAACTTACGCAATTATATAATGTACTCGTCATAATCAACTCCGAACGGAGGACAAGGATAAGATATGGTACAACTCAATCACAGTCTAAGCACGATAAGATAACACAAAAAATTACTACAAATAGAAAGACAACTACAACTACTGAAATAATAACATCTCAACAATCTGAAATACAACACAAGTCTCAAGTCAATACAACAAGTCCGAAATAAGAACTAATGTAAGTCTAAAACTGTATTCCGATCACTGCTAAGTGTCGGGACCAAAGGTGGCTAATCCCTCATCAGGTCCATAATGAGTAGGCCAAGCATCATCGGGCTATCATTTGTAATATTTTCAACAGGTCCAGTCAGGACAGGAACGAGTACAACTCATCAAGAAATCCCAAGTAAATGACAAATAACTATAAAGCAGTTATAGACAGTTATATTGATGAACATTGCAGTTTATATTCAGGTGATGGTATAGATAGACAGATAAAGTACAAGGAAAATAAAGTAACGAAAACAAGAGAAGAATCATGGCAATAAAGACTGTAAAATAGAATCTAGCTGAACTAGAGTAACATGATGAGTCCAGACAGCACAATATAAGTCGAGTGTAATCCCAATGTGAGTCTAAAACAAGATGAGTCGAATGTGATTCTAGTACAGTATGAGTTGAATGTGATTCTATTATTGTTCTAATAAGGTGATTCGAATAAGGTGGTGCGAATAATAGTTCACATGATGTTCTAATGATGATTCGAATCAATCCTCCAAGTCTGTTTTAAAATACTGAGATAGACATGTAAACGGCTAAGGGTAATACGGCACACCACACACCTGGCCAAGTATGGGATAGCTATCGTTCGAATATCATTCACAGAGGGGTGGTTCGAATAGTAGGAATGTTCACATGTCTAATCAGTATTTCCCCGCCCATTCTAATACAAATGAATCCATAATCCAACACATAAAATGAATACAAGTCCAACTAGCACATGAAGATGCGAATAGGTGGTTTGAATAGTTTGAATGGTGATTCGAATAATAGAGGCAGGACGAGTAAAGTATGTGTGTCGTATACATGAATTCAGTAATAACAATACGTGTTTGTAACAAGAATCAAATAGAACTAACTAGAACTGAAGTACAGTAATTGACAAATAAATAAGAGAACTGTCAGAGAATGTACTCGCCTGCTACTCTGAAAAGAGTAGTGTAATATCAGATGTCTGCAACAGAGTTACAATGTCCTAAACAGAGAAATATAGGTTTTGACATGTCCAGAATGGTAAATAAGAACATACAATGTAATCTACATGATTTCTAGGCTAATCTAGGTCAAAGTCAAACTTTGGTCAACCTTGGTCAATTATACTAGTCAACTAGGTCAATCCTAGTCCAGTTAAGTCTCACTAGGCCTAACCAAGCCTAGGCTAGCAAACACACATCAAAACAAGTCACACTTAGCCTAATATAAGCTAACACTCTTATGTAAATATATTCCATATACCATAGGCTATACTACCTAGGCTATAAGCCATATTCACTTATTAGGCAACACACACATATCTATTTCCATATATCTATATACACATTATATATATATATATATATATATATATATATATATATATATATATATATATATATATATATATATATTTAGAGGATGAGGGAGGTGAGGTGCCACCCTATGGAGGGTGTCTACTTTTCACCCCCCACATGCTATCATCATGCACCCATGTGCATGATGATAGCATGGGGGGTGACAAGTAGACACCCACCCGTGAGGTGGCACCCTACCTCCCTTATTCTCTCTCTCTCTCTCTCTCTCTCTATATATATATATATATATATATATATATATATATATATATATATATATATATATATTTTATATATATATATATATTTTATATATATATATATATATATATATATATATATATATATTTAATATATATATATATATATACATATACACATGGAGTGGGATAGGGAATAATACATATGTGGGTGTGTGTACTCATATGTGAGAAAATAGTGTAAATATTGTGAGAGTGTCCTGTGTGTTTGTGGTCTTGTTCTCAAGTTAATGTATAGTGTAGATAGGTGTGTATGTGTGTGTGTCTGTGTGTGTGTGTGTGTAAACATGTGATTCAATATGTGTGTCAACATATGGACTAATGTGTTCTCAGTGATTCAAAGCAATGAAATGTGTGTGTCTAACATTGTGTAAGTGTCTCAGATTCCAATTTTGTGTAAGTGCATGAGTGTGTATAGGTAGGTGAGTGAGTGTAGGAACCCAACATAGGTCCTAGGAAAATAGTGCATAGATGTGTGTACATATCATCAATGTGTGGGAGTGTAGTGTATAAACATATGATGTGTATAGGTGAGCATCAAAGTGTTCCCAGATTTCAGTTTCCAATCTCAGATTTGTAATGAATGTGTGTACATGTGATTCAATGTGGTTCTCAGATTTCAGTGTGTAGATAGGGTATAGGTGGGTGGCAATGTGTAGAGTATCAACTCAGATTTAGGTGTGTGTAAACATATGAAAACAGTGTACCATTCCTATGTTAACAGTTAACCATGTATATGTGTGTGACAGTCCACAATATTCTCAGGATTTCAGTCCCAAACAAAATCGAAAATCCTATTTCAACATAACCATGAATCCTAATACCAACCAAATCTCAGCTGAACAAAAAAGTGTGCGAAACGTGCCTCTGTGTGTGTAATTACATAGGGGTTAATGTGTTCAAAATAGTGTATCAAAAACCGTGTATCACTCTTAACATTTCATTGTAATTTCGAAAGCCAAAAGCAAAATCAAAAGCTAAATTCTCATGCCTAGCATAAACCCTAACATGTAGCTAATTCCAGATGTGTACAGGTGAATCTACATTTGAATCAAACGCATAAAACAAACAGTTAACCTATATTCGAATTTTAGAAACCAACTAACAGTTTACTCGTGTCAGAAAATATAGGGCATTCCCAATCGAATTAGAAATAACAATTGATGATTCAAATTAATGGTTGGTAATTAATGATACATATGTGATAGTGTCATGGGGTGTCTCAGTGTCCAAGAAACTGGACACAATCATTTCAAATCACAAACAAACACAGACACATTAAACTGTGCACTCGATAGCGTCGTGCACGCATGCACATCACTCGTGGACACAACACAACACGAAATAGGACACGTGCTTGTGTCTAGGGGTTCGCCTAGGATAGGGCTAGGGGTTCACCAACCTGAATCGTGTCCAAACTGTGTCTAGGTGGGACACGACACCAGTGTCAGAGCCTCGAGGCCGACCGTGCACTCGACAGCACGAATCAGTGCGGGCCAAATAACTCACAAACCACTAAATAAAATCTCATGAAATTTTATAGGCCTAGTGTCAGTTACCTCGTGCACGTACACCCCAAATTTGGTGTCACGAAGTACTGTGTCCGACGAGAACTCGGATACGGGCAGCAGGGCACCCGACCGAGCCCCTGTGTTGCGTGTCCAACACAAAATAGGATACAAAAATGACACCAATCATGACTCAGTCTTCACAAACATTATTATACACATATAGAGCTAGGGATTCATGTAATTAGTTCTACAGAAATCAAAAATAAATTCCTAAGTGACATTCTATCAAACACCTTCCTATACACTATGACACGTGTCCGATACGGACACCAAATGGACACAAAATCTACCCAAACTTTAGAGAAAGCTAGGGGACACCTAGATCTAGCCTAATATGCAAAGAAAACAGAATATTAGAATAATTAGAGGTATTTTACCTATAGGTGCAAATAGCAAGAAATGTTTTCAAATGGAGGGTTCCTCCTTGCTAGCCAAATGCTCTAAATTGACCCAAAGCTGGAATTAAACTCCACAAGCGAAAAATAGGAGAGTATTAGGCTCTAATGCAAAAACTAGAGTGAAAAGGGATTTAAAATGAAGAATCTATGGAATGGAGAAGAATGGACAAACCTTTCTTTCTCTATGTGCTCCTTCAATACAAAAGAGGCAAGAATAAATTAAGAGAATACTTATAGGGAGGGGAATGACCTAGTGGCTGGTCATAAAGGAAAGAATTAGGGTTAGGGTTTAGTCTATTGGGCTTTGGGCCTAGTTGCACTAGCTAACTAGCTCAAGTCCTTAGCCTTTGGTCTAATACAAAAATTTTCCTACTCTCTTCATGAAACTTAGCCAACTTAAGTCAACCAAAACCAACTTAAGTTAGATTAGGGTCCATACCATGTTAACTAAGTCACCAAAGTCAAGGTCAAAGTCTATGACAGTCTCTTAAGTCACAGCTAGCAAAAGTTAAAATTAACAATCACCAATACAATAAATCATAAAATAATTCAAAGAGGCCAAATGACCAAAATACCCTCATGCTCAAAAGTAAAAAATAAATCATCCTAATAACATGGTTAGGCTCTAGGTCATGCAGTCTCTAGGGTTACAATAGTAAACATCAAAATCACAAGTCATTGATCAAAACGGTTTTTAAATTGATTTTTAAAATCACCAAAAATCATAATGTGATTTAAATACAATAAATAATTATTATAAATACAAATTTTCAAAAATACCCTCATTTCAGAAAACTGGGTGTTATAAGTCTACCCCCCTTAGAAAAATTTTGTCCTCGAAATTAAGATGATCGCACCCCTACTAGGTCAAACCCCCAATCAAATCAAGGTCGAGAAAACTATATCAAAAACATGCAAATTGTGGTCCTTCTGGTCGTGATATCACGGTCTTGATCTGGGTCACTACACTATCTATCACAGCATAAAACATTCTGACAGGTACTAATGGAATCACACAACAAGATGAAAAGAAGAACAGAAAAGACAGACCTGCTAACCCGTCACCCGTAGCGTCGGTCTACTCGACTGTCAGCATAAAAGCCCTGCCCCTCTGGAGTATATCCCTCTGATGGTGCGGGGCACGGTGCTGCGCTACAGGTGGCCTACCTCTCTCTATCTAATCCATGACACTCAAATAATATCCACACTGATATTCCACTCAATTATACTAGGGTACCATCTATATGGTATCTATTCTGCAACCTGATAATTATACCCGTCTATCCAGAACCGTGTTACCAGAATCCTCGTCACACCAGTATGTATGGCTGCGATAATCTATAGAGTCCACAACTAATGTACATACCTCTAGAATCATAGTATTTAAAAATTTTGCTTTGCCGCTAGTTTGGCTGCAAAAATCTTAAATTCCCACACCTGAAAAATACATCCAAAGTCAGACTCTATCTCATCGCCAAACCAGCTAATATGGCTGTAGAAGACTCTAGATCCCATGACTGAGGCAACCTAGCCCATAATGTTATCTTGGTAGAAAAATCAAGTCAATAATGAATACCAAGAATCAATTTCAACGATGAACAAGGAATATAGACAGATACTGTTAGAATCAAATTTTATGATAGTTTATAATTAGATTCTTAAGGGTCATCCCAGGAATCGTCTCAAGTAGTCCTTACTGTGATTGAGTACCTCTTCGTTGAAGCCTATCGCTCAATCCTATCGCAGGCTCGCAACAGTACAACTAAGTCGCCGTACTACCACGATATCGTACTAATGCGACTCTCGACCTACATGGGCCACCACTAAAAATATGTCACGACCCGCACCCACTGTGAGGGTACGAGTACGTAATAGCGCCCAGCCTACACCGCAGTGTCGGCGGTAGAATGCTATTTTAGGTCACTACCTAAATAACAACTCACGCAATTATATAATGTACTCGTCATAATCAACTCCGAACAGAGGACATGTATAAGATATGGTATAACTCAATCACAGTCTAAGCACGATAAGATAACACAAAAAATAACTACAAATAGAAAGACAACTACAACTACTGAAATAATAACAATATCTCAACAATCTGAAATACAACACAAGTCTCAAGTCAATACAACAAGTCCGAAATAAGAACTAATGCAAGTCTAAAACTGTATCCCGGTCACTGCTAAGTGTCGGGACCAAAGGTGGCTAATCCCTCGTCAGGTCCATAATGAGTAGGGCAAGCATCCTCGGGCTATCATCTGTAATATTTTCAACAGGTCCAGTCAGGACAGGAACGAGTACAACTCATCAAGAAATCTCAAGTAAATGACAAAAAACTATAAAGCAGTTATAGACAGTTATATTGATGAACATGGCAGTTTATATTCAGGTGATGGTATAGAGAGACAGATAAAGTACAAGAAAAAGTAAAGTAACTAAAACAAGAGAAGAATCATAACAATAAAGACTGTAAAATAGAATCTATCTGAACTAAAGTAACATGATGAGTCTAGACAGTATAATATAAGTCGAGTGTAATCCTAATGTGAGTCTAATATAAGATGAGTCAAATATGATTCCAGTACAGTATGAGTCGAATATGATTTTAATCATTATTCTAATAAGGTGATTCGAATAAAGTGGTGCGAATAATAGTTCACATGATGTTCTAATGATGATTTAAATCAATCCTCCAAGTGTGTTTTAAAATATTGAGATAGACATGTAAACGGCTAAGGGTAATACGGCACACGGCACACCGCACACCTGGCCAAGTGTGGGATGGCTATCGTTCGAATATCATTCATAGAGGGGTAGTTCTAATAGTAGGAATGTTCACATGTCTAATCAGTATTTCCTCGTCCATTCTAATGCAAATGAATCCATAATCCAACACATAAAACGAATACAAGTCCAACCAGCACATGAAGATGCGATTAGGTGGTTCGAATAGTTTGAATGGTGATTCGAATAATAGAGGCAGGACGAGTAAAGTATGTGTGTCGTATACATGAATTCAGTAATAAGAATACGTGTTTGTAACAAGAATCAAATAGAACTAACTAGAACTGAAGTACAGTAATTAATAAATAAATGAGAGAACTATCAGAAAATGTACTTGCCTGCTACTCTGAAAAGAGTAGTGTAATATCAGATGTCTGTAACAGAGTTATAATATCCTAAATAGAGAAATATAGGTTATGACATGTCCAGAATGGTAAATAAGAACATACAATACAATCTACATGATTTCTAGACTAATCTAGGTTAAAGTCAAACTTTGGTCAACCTTGGTCAATTATACTAGTCAACTAGGTCAATCCTAGTCCAGTCAAGTCTCACTAGGCCTAACCAAGCCTAGGCTAGCAAACACACGTCAATACAAGTCACACTTAGCATAATATAACCCAACACTCTTATGTAAATATATTCCATATACCATAGGCTATACTACCTAGGCTATAAGCCATATTCACTTATTAGGCAACACACACATATCTATTTCCATATATCTAAATACACATTATATATATATATATATCAATAGGCAATATCTATATTACATCACATTATCACATTATGTTATATATATATATATATATATATATATTAAAAAAAAAAAAAAATATATATATATATATATATATATATATACATATACACATGGAGTGGGATAGGGAATAATACATATGTGGGTGTGTGTACTCATATGTGAGAAAATAGTATAAATAGTGTGAGAGTGTCATGTGTGTTTGTGGTCTTGTTCTCAAGTTAATGCATAGTGTAGATATGTGTGTGTGTGTGTGTGTGTGTGTGTGTGTGTGTGTGTGTGTGTGTGTGTGTGTGTGTGTATGTGTGTGTGTGTGTAAACATGTGATTCAATGTGTGTGTCAACATATGGACTAATGTGTTCTCAGTGATTCAAAGCAATGAAATGTGTGTGTCTAACATTGTGTAAGTGTCTCAGATTCCAGTTTTGTGTAAGTGCATGAGTGTGTATAGGTAGGTGAGTGAGTGTAGGAGCCCAACATAGGTCCTAGGAAAATAGTACATAGATGTGTGTACATGTCATCAATATGTGGGACTGTAGTGTATAAACATATGATGTATATAGGTGAGCATCAAAGTGTTCCCAGATTTCAGTTTTCAATTTCAGATTTTTAATGAATGTGTGTACATGTGATTCAATGTGGTTCTCAGATTTTAGTGTGTAGATAAGGTGTAGGTGGGTGGCAGTGTATAGAATCAACTCAGATTTAGGTGTGTGTAAACATATGAAATCAGTGCACCATTCCTATGTTAACAGTTAACCATGCATATGTGTGTGACAGTCCACAATATTCTCAGGATTTCAGTCCCAAACAAAATCGAAAATCCTATTTCAACATAACCATGAATCCTAATACCAACCAAATCTCAGCTGAACAAAACAATGTGCAAAACGTGCCTCTTTGTGTGTAATTACATAGGGGTTAATGTGTTCAAAATAGTGTATCAAAAACTGTGTATCAGTCTTAACATTTTATTGTAATTTCGAAAGCCAAAAGCAAAATCAAAAGCTAAATTCTCATGCCTAGCATAAACCCTAACATGTAGCTAATTCCAGATGTGTACAGGTGAATATACATTTGAATGAAATGCACAAAACAAACAGTTAACCTATATTCGAATTTCAGAAACCAACTGACAGTTTACTCGTGTCAGAAAATATAGGGCATTCCCAATCGAATTAGAAATAGCAACTGATGATTCAAATTAATGGTTGTTAATTAATGATACATATGTGATAGCGTCATGGGGTGTCTCTGTGTCCAAGAAACTGGACACAATCGTGTCAAATCACAAATAAACACAGACACATGAAACTGTGCACTCGACAACGTCGTGCACGCGTGCACATCACTCGTGGATACGACACGACACGAAATAGGACAAGTGCTCGTGTCTAAGGGTTCGCCTAGGATAGGGCTAGGGGTTCACCACCCTGAATCGTGTCCAAACTGTATCTAGGTGGGACACGACACCAGTGTCAGAGCCTCGAGGCCGACCGTGCACTCGACAGCACGAATCAGTGCGGGCCAAATAACTCACAAACCACTAAATAAAATCTCATGAAATTTTATAGGCCTAGTGTCAGTCACCTCATGCATGTACATACCAAATTTGGTGTCATGAAGTGCTGTGTCCGACAAGAACTCGTACACGGGCAGCAGGGCACCCGATCGAGCCCCCGTGCTGCGTGTCCAGCACAAAATAGGACATGTAAATGACACCAATCACGACCCAGTCTTAACAAACATTATTATACACATATAGAGCTAGGGATTCATGTAATTAGTTCTACAGAAATCGAAAATAAATTTCTAAGTGACATTCTATCAAACACCTTCTTATACACTATGACACGTATTCGATACGGACACCAAATGGACACAGAATCTACCTAAACTTTAGGGACAGCTAGGGGACACCTAGATCTAGCCTAATATGTAAAGAAAAGAGAATATTAGAACAATTAGAGGTATTTTACCTATAGGTGCAAATAGCAAGAAAAATCTTCAAATGGGAGGTTCCTCCTTGCTAGCCAAATGCTCCAAATTGATCCAAAGCTGGGATTAAACTCCACAAGCAGAAAATAAGAGAGTATTAGGCTATAATGCTAGGGGTGGGCATGGGTCGGGCTGGGTCCAAATTTTATAGATCCGGACCGGACCCGTTAATTGCCGGGGCGGGACGGGACGGGTCCAAAAAATATTAGAACCGGTACGGATTCGACCCATTCGAAACGGGTCCAAATCGAGCCGACCCGCGGGTCCAAACGGATCCAAAAAAATTCAAAAAATTATAGAATAGTAAACATTTACACATGTTCTATTATCTAGAAGAACAAAACAAGTATTATATTTTTCCAATTTCTAGAATTTGTTTACTAAACAATAACGTGTGCTATTATTTATAAATTATAATATAAAAAAATCAAAATTGATAAATAAAAAAAATCATACTCCTAGAAACGGGTCGGTTCGGGGTCCCGTTTATTTTGAAAATAGGACCCGCCCCGTCCCGTTAGTGTCACACGACCCGCCCCGGCCCGCCCCGTTTAAATTCTAAATTTTAGGAACTGCCCCGTTTGACCAATATACGGTTTGGGTCGGGTCGGAACCGCGGGTCCTGGACCCGTATGTCCACCCCTATATAATGTAAGAAACTAGAGTGGAAAAGGATTTAAAATAAAGAATCTATGGAATGGGAAAGAATGGACAAACCTTTCTTTCTCTATGTGCTCCTTCAATACAAAAGAGGCAAGAACAAATTAAGAGAATACTTATAGGGAGGGGGCTGGTCATAAAGGAAAGAACTAGGGTTAGGGTTTAGTCTAGTGGGCTTTGGGCCTAGTTGCACTAGCTAACTAGCTCAAGTCCTTAGCCTTTGGTCTAATACGAAAATCCTCCTACTCTCTTCATGAAACTTAGGCAACTTAAGTCAACCATGACCAACTTAAGTTAGATTAGGGTCCATACCATGTTAACTAAGTCACCAAAGTCAAGGTCAAAGTCTAGGACAGTCTCTTAAGTCACAGCTTGCAAAAGTCAAAATTAACAATCACCAATGCAATAAATCATAAAATAATTCAAAGAGGCCAAATGACCAAAATACCCTCATGCTCAAAATTAAAAAATAAATCATCCTAATGACATGGTTAGGCTCTAGGTCATGCAGTCTCTAGGGTTACACTAGTAAACATCAAAATCACAAGTCATTGATCAATACAATTTTTAAATTGATTTTTAAAATCACCAAAAATCATAATATGATTTAAATGCAATAAATAATGATTATAAATACAAAATTTCAACAATACCCTAATTTCAGAAAATTGGGTGTTACATATATACAATGCTTAGATAGGCTTGAATTGATTTTGGGATTGGACTGAGATCCTGTTAAGGATTTTGAGAAGATCTCTCTAGTTAAAATATGTTCATTTTGAATAGAGGTTTTATGGGATCGATTTAACTCAAACTTGAATTTAGGAATTTACATCAAGCCCCTCTATCAACCTGGATTTGCATGTTGGTCCCTCCCCTTTCTTATAATGATATGGTTGAGTTCATATATATATATATATATATATATATATATATATATATATATATATATATATATATATATATATATATAATAGTGAGAAAATGATAATAATGATCTAAATATTAATAAATTGGTTCAAGGGCTCACAAACCTGCCCCCTTAAACTAATTTCGTCCTCGAAATTTAATAACTAAATAAGTGTTGGTGTATACCTATATATCCATGATCGACTAAGATGAATAGTCTAAAATATTGCCATTAGAATATTTCGAGTATTCGTAAGTCAATGTCTAATATTGGACCATCAATAATACCACTACTATAAACTTACTAGGAATTACCGTCAGCTCCTCCTCAAGGCACTCAAAAATCATAACAAGCAACTTATTTTGGCAATTACCTAAGAGACACTAGCCATTTTTCTAACTTTAGATAATCGTAAAACATCCCCAAAGCACGAGTGTTCATTACTCCGAAAGAAGGAGGTACGAGGAACAAGGATAGTGATAGCAAGGAAGAATAAGTGAATACAAATATGAATGCCAAAGGAGATAATTGAATTCAATGAGAGTTTTCAAAATAGTTATGGATTGAGATTCCTATCAAGTTTAATCCTTATGCAGGCTCGCAAGGTACAGTAATATAACCGAAACGATATGCTCTAAACTGCATGTGCTACCAAAAAACTTGTCACGACCCGTACCCACTTTTTGGGATGCGAGCACATACGCAAGTCAGCTACGTATCAAGCGGACTCCAGCCCAACTCGAATATGTATAAGCTGTCTAGACTATGGTCATATGCCTAATCATGGTAAGGCAAAACTATATCTCAATCTACATAAATAATGAACATTAAGAAGGAACAATATGGTTCATGGTCTACAGCCCACTAGCATATATGTCTGATTAAACTCCAAGAAAAATAACATGAGTCTATAAAACTAGTCTAACAAGCATAATGTATCATGATATAAAGCACGAGAGAATAACAAAGTAATATCACTAGAAAAACCTGGATCCTGTAAATCTAATCAACCATCATCATGACCAGCTAATTAACACCGTGCAATCAACTACCTGAAGAGATTATCAGGTCCTTAGGGGACTAGCAAGATACATAAAACTTGCCTATCTAACAGTTTATCATGCATAAAGAACCCAAGACATAAATAGATAGGACTAAGCAACACGAAAACATGACTATAAGAACAACTACGCAATGAACTGCTGGAAGAAAATAGGCAAACAAGAGATCAACGGATACCAAACCCTCTCCCCGAGTGTGGACTCGCAGGTTTGAACAAATCATTAACCCTCACCCCGAGTGTGGACTTATAGCTCCCCTTTCCAAAAAATTTTAAAATATTTTTATTATTATTTATTTGATTTAAATGGTAATTTTAAGCATTTTATAAATAATTATTTAGTTAATTATTACGGTAGAGGACTTTAGCCACGGTTGAGTTTTGAAGTACCAAACGACCAGAAATCATGGCACGGATAGTGCAGTGGCGTGCCTTGACTAGTGTATTAGCCATAGTGGGAATGGCCGAGTCATAAGTGTGTCCTAACTAGGAAAACCAGGCTAAGTTGCAACTTAACCCCTATAGATTAATCAATTATATATTAATTAAGATTATGATTTTAGAAGATCCAGTGGCCGATTTGGCAAATCTTTTAAACAGTGTTTTAGTCAACCTATAGGACTCCACAAACCATTTTGCAGAAGTCGATTTCATCGACTATGAGCCAAGAAATCGGATCCCAAAGTTTACCAAAAACCTGTTTTAAAAATAATAAAAACCTTCGACAAGACGTGCGTCTGCCAATTCGGGAGACGTTGTCACGAACCGAAAGCATCAAAAGGTGCGTAATGGCTTCGTGGATGTGTGGGCTTTGACAAAATTTAAATTGGTTGCGTGTACGCGACGAATTTGATGCATATCCGTCAAAATTTATCGTATCGACCTCTGTACAAATTTTTCAATTACTTTGTGCATGTTCGTCAGATCGAGACAAAATTTACGCCAACAGGACCGTATCATTTTTGTGGTCATGTATGCCAAGTTTGGTCCGATTCTGAGACAGTTGATCGGATTGCCGTTTTGCGG
The DNA here is from genome assembly GCA_029216955.1 of Iris pallida. Taxonomy (NCBI): domain Eukaryota; kingdom Viridiplantae; phylum Streptophyta; class Magnoliopsida; order Asparagales; family Iridaceae; genus Iris; species Iris pallida. The sequence goes on from JANAVB010013398.1 coordinate 9,166,849, forward strand.
GCCCCACGATCCGACTCAACAGGCAATTTTTTGCACGGCCCGCTGGAATCCAACTTTGGACATACGGACGGGTTCGTATCAAAAAACTAGACCGGTAGACATATACTTTGACGACTTTAGATACAATAGACTTTGGCACGCTTTTCGGTACAAAGCGGGTCCAACAGCGGACACCGTTTTGACCTAAAATTACCGTTTTGCTCCTGTGTCTAGAATAGGACTTAAGGACTGGTAATTCTAGCTAATTTGACTATTCTGAAAATGTTGATAATATTTATTTCAGTATTCGGAGACTTCTGCATGTTTTGACTGTTGTGGCTCACTAAGTGGTATAGTATTACCGGTTTCACCAGCATAGGACCTCAGACGAGTTCATCTCTGATAGTTTTTATATTTGATTATCTCTATGATTCTTGTATGTAGTAGTGTTTTACATTGATATCCTGTTGATTCTTGACACGATGTTACACGAGATAGTAGTTATAGATTCTTTACATGTTGTTCGTGACCAATCTATTACCGTGTTAGTGACCTGTTTGTATCCATGAGTACTGGTCGGGCGGGAAAATACTCTAGACATGTAAACAAAACTAAAATTATTCTTGCCTAATAGCAGTTGCACACTTCACGTGCGGGGTGCCGAATCTTATTCTTTCCTAATAGTAGTCGCACACTTCACGTGTAGGGTGCCGGATCTTATTCTTGCCTAATAGCAGTCGCACATTTTATGTACGGGGTGTCGAATTTAGCCTTAGCCGTTTACATGTTGAAGTAGTATTTCAACTCACTAGATAGGTACAGTGTCTGGTTCTACAGTATACATTGTTGGCTACAGGTCTTCTATGTTTTTAGTACTCGATCACTAGCCTTGTTCCCCATACTCAGTTTCTGTCATAATTCTATACTTGTCTTTTCATCGTGTATTTCATTATTATTTACAGATTTATGGATTTTTTTTCATTTATTGAATCTGTTGTGAGATTGTACTTGTTCCATTCCTGACTGGAAACCAACATTTTTTAGGTTAGCTGCGGCTTCACTTAGCATTGGGAGATACGGTTGTACTTGCAGACAGAAATCTAGAAATAGATAGCAAGTTGTATCATTTTCATTAATTGTGAGAACTATGTATTTTCTTTAAATATCAAGGTTGTAAGTGTTGTAATTGATTTAATAATGTGAATAAGCAATAAATGTATATTTTATGATTTTGAGCATCTTGGCCGTGACAGCGTTCTACCGCCGACTCTGCGGCGTAGGCTGGCTTGGACACGTCTCGTATTCGAAAAGCGGGTGCAGATCGTGACAAGTTTTTGTGGTGGCCTATGTAGGTCTGTTTTCGCAAAAGATTGCGAACTCGTGATAGTACTTAAGTTAGTCGTACTATTGCGAGCCTACGACTAGGAAATGATCATTCACAACTAGGAGTAAATCAATTTTAAGAGAATGGTTAGGACTAGGAGTCCCTAATTTAAATTGACAATTGGGTAGTTGAGTTTGCTACATAGGTCTCACTAGATGACTTTCATAGAAGGATACACTATCGTATTTTGATTCGACGATATTTCTCAGGAGGGTAGATTCGTAACATCTTCCCGAAAGTTTGAAAAATATCCTCTTATTTATTTGTTTGAATTAAAATATAATTTTTAAAATTTTATAAATATTTATTATAGAAGGCCTTAGTCACGGTTAAGTTTTGGAGTGCAAGATAACTAAGAATTTTGGCACTGAGAGTGTGGTCGAGTGCTTTTGACTAGTGTTCTAGCCATGGTATAGAAGGCCGAGTCATAGATGTATTCTAACTAAGAAAACCAAGCCAAATCATGACATAACCCTAGGAATAAATTAATTATTTATTATTAAGATTATTGACTTTTAGAAGACCCAGTTGTTCCAAATTAGCCCGAACTCAACCCAAGTCCTGGTGGTCATGTAGTGCGACCAACGTCATCCCTATAGATATATAGATGTGTATATATATATTGATAGTCTATTTCTAGTATTGTGAATAATTTCTATAAATTATATATTGAATATAATATATGTAATATTGCTATTTAAATTTACATTTTCTTGGAAATAGGATAACCTTCTCTTAGAATGATATTTTGGAAATTTTAGGATTCACTTAGGCTATACATAAATACTTGTGTATAAGTATATTCATAATAGATAGACATAGTGCCTTATACATATTTTCTCTCGATCTTGAATATTAGAGAAACATAAATTTAAGTTTATATTTCTTTTGCCTTCTGTCATTTTCTCCCTAATCATGATCATTTGTACAACTTTATCTTATGTCTTTTCTAAACATCGCCATATCATAAAGTTCGTATCACTTATATTCTTTCCTCGGACCGAAGGAATTATTTTTTAAATAACTTCTCACTCAATTGTCTATTAATCTCGAGTTAAGTTTTTGGATTCAAAAGTTTTCTCTCAATCGTTGAATCTTGAAAGATCCGTGAAATAAGGATTATAATATTTTACTTATTTTGGCTTCGATCATTACCCTTCCTAATCAATCGTTTTCTTTTCAATAAGTTGATCTTATACTTGAAGAACAGATACTTGCAATTTTTTTCTATCTTTATCAACTTGTATGATATTTTAAACTCCTTTGATATTCTTTGGGATGTAGTTGGAATAATTTTAATGACTTGCGATGACAAGACAGCAACACACTATCGTCACTTATTTGAATTATCGAGACTGTGGGTTCACTTCAGCCAGCAGCGCACTGGCGTGGCATGACCCCTAAGTTGAAATAATTTCAAGTAAGCGTGGGTGATAAAAAATTATTAAAATTACGTCTTGGTCGTCTTGTTTTATCCTTGAGTTGTTATGTCAAGATTAGATAGAGTTGATAGGGTATTCGTTACCGCAACACAGCTTGAGTTGTGGAACCAAGGATTTAATGCAGCTAGCTGTACACTGGCGAGGCATAAATTCTCGGTAAAATGACTTCGATTATGTTTACGAGTTTCGAATACCATAGATACTATGTCTTATTGGCATATAACTATTAAGTTTTCAAATTGATTTGTGCTTATTCCTAGTCACAAAATTCTCGATAAACCGGTAAATCTCCCTTCCTTCTTATCCTTCTATTTTTCAGATTGTCATCTTTTAATATAATTTTGAATGGATTTCTAAATCTACCTAGATTTTGATTTTAAACTCGTGCCTAAATAATTGGAGATAAATATTTTAAGCATTTTTTGGACTTGATCATCCTTGAACAATTTCGATCATGACTAGACTCCTTTTATTATATTTTGATCGAGTCAATTTGTATCCTTTCCTAGGTTTGATTCTATGATCATGCCTATAAAATTGTCCGTGTTAGAACGAATTCGATTGGATCATCCTTAAAATACTTTTTTATCACAACCAAACTATTCGATTTTATTTCGATCATGCCAATTTGCCTGCCATCCTATAATTCAATTCCATGACCGTGCCTAAATAATTTTGTTCAACTAGTTGTTCGTACCAAGATGATTTCAATTTTGATCGATCTTACACCATTCCAACTACGGTCATGACTATTTTGATCATGATCATGCTCGCACCGACTTCCTATTTTTATCCCGTTTGGATGATTTGCACGATTAGCCTTGATCGTGACTGCATCCTAAATGCGACTAAAATTCTATTTAGATTTCATCGAGAACTTTGGTCATTCCTTAAAAAGCTGGTAATGACTCAACCATGCTGACCATAGATTGGTCGTGCCCAACCGTTTCAATCTTGACCGTTCATAAAAATACTTGGTTGTCAACTAGACCATTTAACCGAATACAGGTCGTACCAAATCACAGTCTCCTTTTGTTTAGTATTTTTATCATTTTTACGCGTGACTAATTAGATCATGAATCATATCACTCCCTTGATTATACTATTTGTCGTTTTATTCATATCAATTAAAATTTTGGTTCCTTGATTATTCTTCATGTTCGTGCCTAATCGTGCTTTTTGAAATTTTGAATACGAAATATTTTTAAGGTGGGTAGAATTGTAAACCCACATCCCTACTTTCAAAAGTTTTATTTTGTTTTATTTTAATAAATTTTGGATAGAAAATAGATTTTATTTGTAACCACTATAGAATATATTTGGATGACAATAGAATTTTTGTCAAACCATTTTTGATTTAGAATTTATAAAATATCGTTTAAATTATTTGCTAATATTAATTATCAATTAAATTTATTTTGTTATATTATAGTTGGTTTGATTCGGTCTTGGACTAACAAAAATATGTATTGTTTAAATAATATACACAATATTTTCCAAGTCATTTGATAAACATATTATCCATTTAAATTATTACTGTATTATATTTAGATTCGATCAAATGCATTTTTAATATTTTAATAAAATCTTGAATTATTTTTTAAAATCATTATGGATTGATTTTGATTTGTTAAATCCAATATTTATTTAAATCTTAAAAAAATTTGATCATCCGAGTCCTTAAATTCGAGGACAAATCATTCTAAGGTGGGTAAGCCGTAAGCCCACTTTCCGTTTTCTTACATTCTCTATTTAGTTTATTTTAGTTTAATTATTTTTTTTAATTCGGAAATAATTTTTATTATATTTCTATTTTAGATATTTTGAAGAAAAAAAAGTGAGAAGAGATTTGCAAAACTTTAAAAGAGATTTTATTCTATGATTATTGGAATTAATATTTTATCAAGAGTTATATTAAATTCAAATTACTAATATATTATTTTAGAAGATATTGTATTTGTGGAAAATATACAGCTATAAGTACCTAAATTATTCTTAACAAATATTTTGACAATTGATTTTATTACAAGGATTATTTAAAGTAATATGTATTATTTTAGATAAAATTTTTATGAAGATTTGGGCCATGATTGGGTCAATTCCCTAGATTCCCTTTTTCGGAGTTTCAGAAATTTTTATTAATTTTTATTCACATATTTTATTTGTCGGGGTTGAAGGCAGATTTCGTCGATACTTTGTTTATAATTATTTTCCTTATCAAGCTTGTTTCAAAATTTAAGTTGAGAGCATTTTAGGGCTTTTAGAGCTTCAATCCTTTTCTTCCTATTTTATTTTGATCAATTTCCTTTATCATAAATTTCTACTATCTTTCACCAATCTACCAAGTCGGCCTATCCTAGTGGTCCTTAAATTCGAGGACGAATTTATTTTAAGGTAGATAGATTTGTAGCTCCCCTTCCAGGAAATTCTTGAAATATTTTTATTATTATTTATTTGATTTAAATGGTAATTTTTAACATTTTATAAATAATTATTTAGTTAATTATTACGGTAGAGGACTTTAGCCACGGTTGAGTTTTGAAGTACCAGACGACTAGGAATCATGGCACGGATAGTACAGTGGCGTGCCTTCACTAGTGTATTAGCCATAATGGGAATGGCCGAGACATAAGTGTGTCTTAACTAGGAAAACCAGGCTAAGTTGCAACTTAACCCCTATAGATTAATTAATTATATATTAATTAAGATTATGATTTTAGGAGATCTAATGGCCGATTTGGAAAATCTTTTGAACAATGTTTTTGTCAACCTTTAGGACTCCACAACCTATTTCGCAGAAGTCGATTTCATCGACTACGTGCCGATAAATTGGATCCCAAAGTTTACCAAAAACCTTTTTAACAACAATAAAAACCTTTGATACGACGTGCGTCACGCCAATTCAGGCGACGTGGTCGTGAACCGAAAGCATTAAAAGGTGCGTAATGGCTTCATGGACGTGTGGGCTTTGACGGAATTCAAATTGGTTGCGTGTGCGCGACGAATTTGATGCGTATCCGTCGAAATTCACTGTATCGACCTCTGTGCAAATTTTTTAATTACTTTGTGCATGTTCGTCAGATAGAGACGAAACTTGTGCCAACAGGACCGTATCATTTTTTTGGTCCTGTATGCCAAGTTTGGTCTGATTCTGAGACAGTTGACCGGATCGTCGTTTTGCGGGCCCTACGATCCGACTCAACGGGCAATTTTGTGCACGGTCCGCCGGAATCCAACTTTGGACATACGGTCGGGTTCGTATCGGAAAACCAGACCGATAGACATATAGTTTAACGAATTTAGAGACCATAGACTTTGGCACGCTTTTCGGTGCAAAGCGGCTCCAACGGCGGACACCGTTTTGACCTAAAATTACCGTTTTGCCCCTGTGTCCAGAATTAGACTTAAGGACAAGAAATTCTAGCTAAATTGACTATTCTAAAAATGTTGGTAATGTTTACTTCAGCATCCGGAGACTTCTTCATGTTTTGGCTGTTGTGGCTCACTAAGTAGTATAGTATTATCGGTTTCACCAGCACAGGACCTCAGGTAATTACATCTTTGATAGTTTTTATATTTAATTATCTCTATGATTCTTATACGTAGTAGTATTTTACATTGATATCCTGTTGATTTTTGACATGATGTTACACGAGATAGTAGTTATGGATTCTTTACATGTTGTTCGTGACCAATCTATTACCGTGTTTATGACCTGTTTGGATCCATGAGTACTGGTCGGACGGGAAAATACTCTAGACATGTAAACAAACCTAAAATTATTCTAGACTAATAGCAGTCGCACACTTCACGTGCGGGATACCGGATCTTATTCTTGCCTAATAGCAGTCGCACATTTTATGTGCGGGGTGCCGAATTTAGCCTTAGCCGTTTACATGTCGAAGTAGTATTTCAACTCACTAGATAGGTACAGTGTCTGGTTCTACAGTATACATTGCTGGCTACAGGTCTTCTCTATTTTTAGTACTCACTTGCCTTGTTCCCCATGCTCAGTTTCTGTCATAATTCTATACTTATCTTTTCATCGTGTATTTTATTATTATTTACAGATTTATGGATTTTGTCATTTATTGAATCTGTTGTGAGATTGTACTCGTTCAATTCCCGACTGGAAACTAACATTTTTTAGGTTAGCTGTGGCTTCACTTAGCATTGTTAGATACGGGTGTACTTGCAGACAGAAACCTAGAAATATATAGCAAGTTGTATCATTTTCATTAATTATGAGAACTTTGTATTTTTTTAAATATAAAGGTTGTAAATGTTGTAATTGATTTAATAATGTGAATGAGCAATAAATGTATATTTCATGATTTTGAGCAACTTGGCCGTGACAGCGTTCTACAGCCGACTCTGCGGCGTAGGCTGGCTTAGATACGTCTTGTATCCGAAAAGCGGGTACGGGTCGTGGCAGGACTCGCAGGTTAGTTCAAGACAATCACCCTCGTCCCGAGTGTGGACTCGCAGGTGCAAAACAGTCAAAACTTGCCCTGAATGTGGACTCGCAGGTTGAGAAATCAAAACAAGGAAATAACAGTTCAGTTGTGACGTACTCGTCCTACGACACGATAAGACTCAAAAAAGGTACATGTGACGACACGATACGACTCAGTCAAGGTACATGGGAGAATAGGTCCAATATGAACTACAAGGCTAACTATGAGCAAGGACTATATATATCAACTAGTATGCATGATATGAGCAAAACACATGTCAATAATCAACTAGTAAAACTAGATAATGAGAGGAATAAGCATGTAAATAAAGCTGTAGAGGAAGGCAAGGTATACTTGCCTGAGTTGCTGGCGCGGGTCAGAATCCGTACGAAGATCCAAGTAACCTATTTTTAGGATTACAATGTTAATGGGGAATAGTCATTTTTGGATCTACTGTAAGCCAATTTGATTTCCTTAGTTTTGACAACCTTTACTCTTTTTCCTCTAAACAAATATTGTGAGGCATCTCTCTTGGGTCATCTGATACACCTCCTAATTGCCTATGCTACTTATTTCTACTTATTGCTAGGACACCTACAATTATTTATTATTTCACCTGGTATACTACTGGACACTAGTTATACCCATGTATACATTGTTTGCAACCATCAAGCTGCTATCACTGTTTCTGGACAAGGTCCTGATTTAATTGCCAACTGTCTACCTTTCTAGTGATACTGGAGGGGTGCATATGCATTTGTACTTTATATTACAAACTTGTATCACAGAGACTACTACTTGGAGTCTAATATCCATCTGTTACTGCAGTTGCCCCGCTATTCTGAATCCCTTTAACTGGGTTGTAGGATACCTCATAACCCCACCACTGGTATCCATCTAGGTTGTTCTCTATTGCACACATACCTTCCCTTACCTACTCCCTAGTACTTAGGAACCCCTGTGATATTACTACCCTTAGATGTAACTTGAGGTATTCAGTGAGCTAACATATTAGTGCAAAACACTGGTACCAGATACGACACCCTTTGGTGTTGCCTACGTGTCTAGTCCTCCTAACCAATGGACACAAGAACACCCCAACTTCATACACACCTCTGACTTGATACCCCATGTATCCGGATACGCTAGGAACCCAAGTACCTAGATATACTCATGTGTACATCAGAATGAAAACCTGTTTTATTCTTGTCTACTTGGGTCAGTTACTCCACCTGGCCTATGGGTATTTTTTATGAGACATTATTCCTATACTGCCTTTTCCCAAATACCTATAGGCATGGACAGACCTCTCTTCAACCCCTATAGTCTAACTGTCCTGAATATGGACAGTAGCACCTATCCCTTGTCTCATCTAAGTCTACAAGATTCTCATATACATAATATCCTCATTTAGAGGACTGTACCCTGCTTTTCTTCCCTATCATATCCTTATTTGGCATTCTTATTATAGAAAGCATTTACTCTACATACACAACTGATACATAATGTAATCTGATCCAAAAAAAGTCTCGACCCAGGTTGTACCTTGCCTATACTCCTAGTTACTTGAGTAGTGAAGTATACATCTATCATCTTTTTCTTAGATGAGAAGAGCACAGAAGAGTTTTTGTAGAACATGGATTGCTTGACCATAATATCATGAAGGAACCTCCTATATGTTTGACTGAAACCAATCTTCCTTTTTTTGAAAACTAAACCTATGACCAATAGGTGTCCTATTCCAACTCATACCTATCTTCATGACCGATATTATATGTGTCAATTGGCACATGCGTACAGGGAACTCCCCATTACTCGACTGCACAACTCCCTTCCTTATACTTATTTACATCCATATCCTAGGTTGCTTCTTATGGCAATACAACCAATGTGTTAGTATACACTTGATACTCGTGGCTCATTAAACTGGTGTTGCTACCCTAGGATACCCTTTGTGTATTGTCTAGCTGTCATATATGCTAACAACTGTTGCTTGCTATAAGCAGCCTCTTAGCATAGGTTCATAGCACCTGCACTCAGATATTACGTTTGATACTATGACACTTCCTGTGCTTGATATCTTATTTCCTGGGCATTCACATGTTAATATGTAGCCTAGTTTCAAGGCAAACCTGGTAAGCTACATCTAGTTATTGGAGCATAAAGGTTTTAAGGATGCAAGTACCTATCACATGTCCTAAATCACTTGCCAACTCTAGGACAACCTACAACCCCATGTATCCTAGGTTACAGTACCCATATTTGCCTATGGTGCCTATTGACCAAATAGCATGTAGGTAATGGATACTCTTAGATAGTAGGTGATGTTTTATACTATTATAGATAGGAACTGTACCACAAGTCGAAACTTGGATTCTTTAGTGATTAATATGACATCAAGTATAACCTCAAACTAGATTACTGATACTCGAGTTAGTATTAGGCCATCTCTGTGCCCCCATGTGCTCACAACTACTGAATGTACATACCCCTAACCTCTCGACCTCCTATCATGTTGCACACCCGACCTATTTCTGATACTAACCTCTTCCGATACTACTATCATCCTAATATCTTCATCTAGACTTTACTTGGGGATTAACACGAATACCTTTATCTCAATTAAATGCAATAACTAAATCGATTTCAAGGAATCACAAGGGTTGGTAAACGAAGGAAAGGATTTCCTATTTTGAGGGATTTAATGCCATGTTCTTGCCGCACCCTCTCCATAGAAATCCTTCTCGAGCCCAAGTGGCGCAGGGAATATTTAGGGTTTTGGAAAAGAATTGATCCGTTCCTTATATATATACAATGCTTAAATAGGCGAATTGATTTTGGGATTGGACTGAGATCCTGCTAAGGATTTTGGGAAGATCTCTCTAGTTCAAATTTGTTCATTTTGAACAGAGGTTTTATGGGATCGGTTTAACTCAAACTTGGATTTAGAAATTTATATCAAGCCCCTCTATCAACCTGGATTTGCATGTTGGTCCCTCCCCTTTCTTATAATGCTATGGTTGAGTTCATATAATATCTAGGAATATATATATATATATTTTATATATATATATATATATATATATATATATATATATATAAATATATATATATATATATATATATATATATATATATATATATATATATATATATATATATATAATAGTGAGAAAATGATAATAATGATCTCAATATTAATAAATTGGTTCAAGGGCTCACAAATATCTATGAACAATGAACCATACAGACAACTATGAACCTATCTATAAGGCTAATGATCCCTCAATCTGTAATACTCCGCTTTGTATGAGACATTTTGTTGGCATATTGGATTCGATCAGAATTTTGGACCATGACTTGTGTCGAAAATCAAAAGAATAGAGAATGCTACAGTCTTCTTAACTAGTCGGATTGGGATGAATTATAGAACAAGCTCGCTAGTGGGGCTATGTCTAGTGGAAAATATATGTGATCGGAATAGGAAGATAATTTGTGCAAGTGAGTGGAAATGTCCCTTCTTCCATATTCTTTCATGCTTAATAAAATGGAGTATTGTGTTCTTATGTTATGTCCCAAAATATTCCAAGTTTTAGTTGCTGAATAGTTGAGATGCTCATATTAAATACTGCTGAATGATAAATACTTGAACATTGAACTGCTAATGTAAATTGATGTCTGTAAATGAATTAATTTTGTCGCTCATGTCTAATGCTGCTAAAATGAATGAGATACTTGGAATAATAAACTGCTATGTGATTTATACATGATAAATAAACTGGCTATGCAATTGACATAATAAAATAAAAGATAAATGCCACTATGAAATAAATGAAATGTTGCATGTCCATTTGAGAACTGAATAATGTGATAATGTTACAATGTAATGAATTGATGCGATGAGAAATGATGAGGCTTAGGATCTATGAGATCACCAAGTGTGGAAACGATGTAGATATAAAATGATAAGTCGTTGAACACGACTTCGAATAGATGATATGATACACTGTTGTTTTTACATACTTTTAATATTTCTACCATGCGATTATGTTCACGATCGAGTCGGACATGCATTTACATGGTCATGGATAACTTGTGCACAAGGTTTGAGATTAGTTTCCTTGGACTGTATGCCTAGGGCACTGGGGCCGATCTGACCCGGGAGAAAACATTGGCATGCCTTGGTAGCACAGGTTTTATGGCATTCTTAGAGGCTAGCTGCCTACTTTTAAGTCATTGTATTACCTTCGAAGTTCTATATGGCAACGTCCTAAATGGTGGACTAACACCGGTGATCATGCAGTCAGGATGCATGCTAATAACTTTTTTAGGCATGCAGAGTAAGTATATCATATAACCTACATTTGATACAAGTACAAAGCAGTCGGCTATGGATAAGAAATTACTAAAAAGTGACATGGTTATCATACATGTTGAATTGAACTTTACTGCTTAACATGTTAAACACAGTATGCTACAATGTTGCCTTTTCATGAGTACTGCTACAACATGCTTAATATGTTAACTACAATGCTGCTACAAGGATGACTTTACTTGAACAATGCCATAATATGTTAACATGCTTTACTATGTTACTGCACATGAATTGTAAACTGATGCTAGGCCCAAATAGAAAGATCATTTTTAATAAATCTTTGAGCACATGACTACTTAGTATTGGTTTAGGCGAGTGGGCTGGTTCTGCTCACCAGTACACGACAATATAGTGTCCCACAATGTGGACACTCTTTTTTGGTGCTCGTGCTTGGGAAAATCACTCTTATTACCAAACTTGGCTATCAGTGTAATGTGAGTTGTGTTGTAAGCTTGGTATTCCAGTACAAGCCTTGTACTTTATTTTAATTGTCAATAAAGAGAATATATTGCTTCATGCCTTATTGTGACATCAAGTTATCTCCTTATTTATGCTGTTATAAATCAATAAGGCATTCTGCCCAATAAAGAGATGTGTTCTTATAATCTTCAATTTGTCTCCTCGTGCTGCTACGATGTGTTCCTAATTTGAAGATTATCACGCCCCAGTTCCAAAATAAATAGAGAACCCAAGGCATGAGCATGCCAGCTGTACGACTAGAATAAGTATCCTAATTTAATGATCCCAATCGTAGTATGTTATAAAGTATACTAACATATGCTAACTAATCTATATCTCAATCCACAATAAAGAATAAAATCAAGAATAAACAATATATATCATGGTCTACAGTCCATTAACATATATGTTTGATTAGACCCGAAGAACAATATATATCATGGTCTGCAGTCCATTAACATAAATATAAAATCACGGAAGATACCTGAATAGAAAATAGCAATACCAACAAGATCAGTAAACTAACTCGGCACAATCGTCTACGTAGAGACAACACCAGGTTCTCAGAGGGACGTAAGAAGGTACAACAACTAGCCATAATATGAACAGTAAAGGTATTATACATGAATATAACTGACAAGGTAAACTATCCATCTAAGTATAATGCACTTGAAGACTACTTTGGTACTTATGAGTAGGTGAAGGAATAAATCATAGCATTCGCTAGAGGCTTTTGCATGAACTAGCATACATCCAGAGGGGATCTGACTTGCAGTCAGGGCCACTGAATGGTTATATTCCCTAGCCATACTTTGCATCACTAGCATACCTCCCGACCGTGATCTGACGTGCGATCAGCGGCTGCTGTCGGATATATCCTCTAGTGACACACCCATAACCGGGAAACTATGAACCCATAACCGGGCAACTATGAGGCTGAAAAGGTGGATATCTTATACATCTACTAATATTCTTCCCCGCATAGGAGTAGTATAAGATCATATCCATAACCCGCACGACTCGTATCTCACATGCAAGTCCTCTAACTAATACAACTAGTCATATATGATCCGTCACATGAACCCCTTGTTGTAGAAGCATAAAAAAATTTCAGCAATGAAGCCCCATGCGCCCAAAGCCAGTGAAGCTCTATGCGCCCAGCCAGTGAAGCTCTATGTGCCCAGCCAGTGAAGCTCCATGCGTCCAGCCAGTAAAGCTCCATACGCCCAGCCAGTGAAGCTCCATGCGCCCAAGACTAGCTTCCCCGAAAGGAGGGCGCATAGCCTGAGACATGGCTATGCGCCCAAGCCTGACTCAGTCAAAGCCATGATCAAAATGTGTACCGAAGCATACGGCTACGTCAGTCTCCATGAGCAATCGTGCACCGAAGCATGCGGCCACGTCAACACCACGACCAACCCACGATCTCGTAGCCTGTATGCACCTACATCCTATGCGCCCAAAGTAGGACTATGCGTCCACACAAAAACCAGCATATTTCCTCATGTGGGCGTATAATATCATTCCAGCTCAAGAACGACTATAAAAGGGCGGCCGCATCCCTCTTCAAAACACAGAACGGAGAGCATTTTCAAAAGCTAAATTGATGCACTTCTTGCCAGTGAGCCGAAAGTTAGCAATTTTCTTAGGTTTTCTTCCACTTTTGTAATCGGAGTGTCAACGGAGTCAAGGAGCAACTGCCGTTCGATCTCTATCGTCCCATTCCCTAGAATTCTTTTTTGTACTCGGGGATCCTCAGCGCAGGATCTCTCAAGCGTACTCGATTTGTGGTGCCTTGCGCCAATAAAGAAAAGACAGCATTTTCTTCTTCTTTTTTGTGTGTGTCCATAAAAATGGCGACTCTGCTAGGGACTACTTTTTTCTCTGACGAGAAGGTGGTGACGCAATCCGATACCGACAAAGTGGGGAGCACTCAGAAGATGCTGATCGTAAAGTTTTATCAGCAGGCGTTCGAAGAGATGCACTCGAGGGATGGCTCTACTCCATCGAAATCAGCGAAGCCAAAACAAGTCTCGCAAGACTTGGCTTCCGAAGGCTCGCTGTGCATATCCTGCTAGTGTCATAGCAGATATACAACTGGAGGACTCTGTCACATGGGCGCATGACTCTGCCACAGAAGTTTCCTAAATGGAGAAGGCTCACACCGTTCCGGGCTCTACTAGCCCAGCGACTTCTTCCCTGCATAACCAACAACAGGGTGTTCAACACTCGAGACTTGGTAAAGGAAAACACTACGATGCCAAGAATCGGGGTGTGCGACACTCTGGCCGGTGAGGCTCACAAACGAAGGAGGCAAAACTGGGAGAAAACAGCGTTGCTCCACCAAGCATGCGCCCAAAGGAGTGTTTGAGCACATAACCCCAACTAGAACTCTTCTATCTTCAGCAGGCTGGGCATCCAGAGTCATGCGCCCAGGCTCACTGGATCCATACTATGCGCCCACATCAAGGAGGCTCAGACATGCTGTCAAGGAGCATGCGCACAAGGCCAGTCTCCAAGGCCTATGCGCCCACAACAAAAAGACAGGCCACAACACGTATAGCATGGGGCTGTCTTCAAGGACATCACAGAACTTAGGTATGGGGGTTGCCCCTGCACGTGAACTAAGTCTGGATGTGCCAACTCTCCTTACGAACCCGCATGCAAAGCTCGGCGATGCATGCAACATGGGTTGTAAGGCAAAACTCCCTTCTGCTGACTTGTACGACATGATAAATCATAAGCGTAAAACGAGGGAGGACATAACAAGTCATAGTGCGCATCTGTGCACCAGTATTGTTATCAACTGTTGTTGCTCCAAAGCAACAAGAGTGCCTCAGAGAAAGTCCGTATTTTGACGGCTGTACTTCTCTGACGATGAAAAGCCACTGTGTGTTCCATCCAACATAGCTTCATGGGGTCTCCCTTATGGAAGCCCCAATCAAAGACGATGGACTATGAACCCAACTTTATCTTTCAGTTCCGTGAGAAGAAGAAGAAGAAGAAGAAGAAGAAGAAGAAGAAGAAGAAGTCTACTAACAGATGGCCAGCAGGCTGTCACATCCGAAGGAGTTTATATGGGTACTCGGTCAAAGGTGAGGCTCCGTATGGACGACAAAGAATCCCAAGATGGGGGTAGTATTCCCTTAGAGTCTGAAGCGGATGACCTACACACTGGGGGTAGCCTTCCAGAGGACGATGATCCCTCCGAATCCGATGGCAACTATCTACCTCCTCTACTTGAAGATAAAGGACTTGTCCACTCGGAGACAGACAGTATCAGCACCAGTTGTACTGTTTCCTCTATTCATCCTCGCATGTTATCTACATACATGGCGGACAGAGAAAGAACTGAAGAAGCCAGTGATCAGACCAGCAAATGGCTAGAAGGTCTTGAAACAGCATTCGCCAAGATCACCGATATGCTTACCAGTTTCATGGCGGTTCAAGCTGCTGGGGCTGTTCCTCTACCTCAACAAAACGTCTCGGCCCATGCTAGTCCGGCTCACAACAACAATCCTCCTTTGCTACAAAAGGAGTATCATTCCGTTGCGCCTCCTCCAAATCTTATAAATGCTGGGGGTGGTCCTTCGCCAACGACGCATGACAACCGTTCAGTAACCGTTTCTCAACACCTGCTCAATTAACAGGACGTAATTGATTCCCTGGTCGCTCATCTCGACACCATCTCACATAAAGACGAGCTTCAGAAGATGGGGATATCTCAACTATATCCCCCTGAGTGAAAGAATGCTACTTGCCCTCCTAACTACAAGCCCATGATGCTGAATTCATTCGACGGGTTTACTTCTCCTCGTCAGCACATGACGTACTTCAACACCAGACTCTGCACTTGCCCAGAGACGATCCGTTCTTGTCGAAGCTGTTTATTAGTACTTTATAGGGGTAGCTTTCGAATGGTTCTGCAGTCTGCATGACAGATGTATCAATTCATTCAAAGACTTGAAGAGGTTGTTCCTCAACAGGTTTTACGAGAGCGGCATGCATGTTAGTATGTCCACCCTCATCAAGACCAAGCAAAGGAGGACTGAGTCTGTCATTGCCTTCATCGAACGCTTCAGGCGGCTAGCACTGAAGATGCCCTTTGGCATACCAGACTCAGAACTTATGGATACTTGTCGACATAACTTTCTTCCTACAGTGAAGTTTTGTCTGGGTATACATAAGTATGATACATGGCCCGCTTTCATTGGGGCCGCTGATGCTGCTGAAAATGACGTTCCTAACTTGGAACTACTGGGGTTGAAAACACCCAAACCCGAAGACAAGGGCAAGCATCCTCAAACTATCGCTGTTCGTAGGGGTAAAGGGAAAGAAGTCCTGAAGGTCGACACATCCAAAGGAGCTTCCAATTTTTAAGGCGCCTCCGACAAGCCTAAGAAGACCTTCTCCTTTGACGAAGACGATGTCATTACCATCTTTCACACATTGACAAAGGGTAATAAGCTGACACTGCCTCCACTACGATGTCCTGCAGAGGCGAGCCAACTCAATGATCCCAAGTACTGTCTCTATCATCAGTACGTGTATCACTCCACCAAGGACTGCATCATCCTGAAGAAGAAGATACAACAGCTTATCGATAGCCATGTAACACCCAGTTTCTAAAATGAGGGTAATTTTAAAATTTTGTGTTTTAATTTATTTAATTATGATATTTAAATAATAATATGACTATTAGTGAATTTTAATCATTTTTAAAAAACTATTTTACGTTATGACTTATGATTTTGGTGTTTGACTAGTGTAACCTTAGAGCCTAGCCATGTGATTAGGATATTTGACTAGTACATTTTAGCCTAGAGGGTATTTGGTCATTTTAGGATTTATTTAAATTTATTATGATTTATGGGAATTTGTGTGAATTTAATATTAATTAAATATTGCTATGTGTTATGTTAGTCTTGACTAGTTGAGACTTTGTAGAACTAACCCTAGTTGGTGACCCTAGTCTAACTCTAGTTAACCTACTTTAGTAATTAGAAATTATTTTTAAAGTAGGAAGGATTAGTTTGGGTAGAATTAGTCCATGACTAGTGACTTAAGTCAATGACTTATGACTTAGCAATTTAAAGCCTAGTGTTTAAGCCATAGGCCCATGAATTAAGCCCAAGACCAATCCTAGTCCACCCATGGCAGCCAACCTAGGGTTTTCCAGCCCTATTTAATGCCTCCTTCATTTAGGGTTAGCCTCTCTTGGAAATAGATCTCAAGTTTAGAAAGAGATAAATCCCCAACTTTAGAAATTCCTAATTAATTTATTTTAGCTCCTTTTTAATCCTAGTCTTTTGCTATAGGATCTAATTTATGTTTATATGCTATTGTTGGAGGATCACCTCAGTTTGTATGCCATTTGGAGGATTGGAGTTGCCATTTGGAATTCCCTCTTTGGAGCTTGTTCATGAGTTTTGATACTCAATAGGTAAACCACCTAAACCCTTGTTTCTTCTTGATTTCTTTGCATAATAGGTTAGGTTTTAGGGTTACCTAACTGCCCACGAGATTTGGGCACAATTCGTGTCCATTTCATGTCCGTATCGGACACGTATCGTATTGATAGAATATGTGTTTGTAGAAATGCCACATAGGAATAAATTTTCATATTTTTGAAATGTAATTGCATGGATTTCTAGATCTTGATGTGTGTATTAATTTTTGTGAAGGTGTCCTAGTATTTTGTGTCCTTTTATGTCATGTTTTTGCACGTGGACACGCAGCACGAGCCCGTAGGCCGTGTCCAACATCTCGGGGGGCATATCTCTCGACACAGGACACTCTGTGTCCTGATTTTTTGTGTGAGCCTAGGGGCAACGACTGTCACCATGCTTCCAAAATTTGGGAGCATCTCGTGGAGTGTACGTGGCGCAATCGCCCCCGCACTGGCCGCGTGCTGTCGCGCACAGGCGCTGCTGACACGGGGTTCGTGTCGTGCCTATGTGTCACGTGGACACGTTTCAGGCTGACACGAACCTAGCCCTACCCTAGGCGAACCTAGGTGCACACCCACGTGTCGGGTCGTGTCGTGTGTCGCGTGTTATACGCGCGTGCACGCGTGCACGACGATTAATTGTGCACAGTGGGTGTCTGTGTTCGTGCAGTTATTTTGGACACGATTCGTGTCCAATTCTTGGACACGATTCGTGTCCAATTCTTGGACACGACTACACTTCCTAGTACCTTCACATGTATACCATTAATTACCAACTTGTTATTTGTAAATTTAATGGTTTATTTGAATTCGAATTTCTGAATTTCTGTGTGCACTGATACACTGCTCACATTTCCTGATTTCTGAGAATTCGAATCGGTTTTACTATTTTCTAATGATTTTTGCAAGTTAAATATACCTATATGTATCTGAGTGTTAATGTACATGCTAAGGATTCATGTTGATTAAGGGATTCATGGAGTTTGAATTGTTTAGGACTGTTAAATTGAACTGCCAATGTTGGACTAATACGGCTGATACCAATTAGCCTATTTGTGTTTTTTTTCTGAAATCAATTCCCTGATTTTATTCTCTTTTTAAACTGTTAGATGATGTTAATGTTAAATTAGTTCATCTACACATTGTTTAACTAATGAGTGATTGATAGGTCACTTTGATTTGTACTAAGGCTAAGGGATCATCGATTTGGGTTGTGTTTTGGATTGGGGGTTTTAATCATTGTTCAGGAATCCTGAAAACTAAATTCCAGTTTTCCAAATTCGATTTTTACAATCTATTTAACCTGATTAAATGATGTTAATTACTTGTTTGAATATCTAACATGTTATACCTATATGTATTCTACTGGTGTGTCAAATTTGGGATGTTTTGGTGGTGCTTGATTTCGAAATTGATATGGAAAAAAAACTGACATTTGGGTGAACTAAAAACTGAGAGTTATGCTAAATCTGAATATGTTTAACACTAAGACACTGTCATTGGATTCCTGTACACAGGAACACACTATGGATTCAATGCACTCACACTCACAGGTTCCTATTTATTTATGACACTCACACACATGCCACACTCTCACATGTTCACATATACACCCACACACGATTCTAACATTTACACACACAGCCTACATGTATTCCTGACACCTAGGTTCTTCTAATACACACACACATTACTGGTTTCCAGGTTTACTCCTCACACACAAACAAACATCTGTCACTTTCCCTCACACTCACTCACATTGCAATCACACACACATAGGAAATTCATACATACACCCACACAAAATCCTGAACACACATTGGTTCATTGTCCTGCCGCACACACAAAAACTGACTCACAACACTCTCACACCACTCCTATTAGCTAATTGTCATGATGGGACAATCCTATTTGCTGAATTGCCTTGACATGTTCTGTTCATTGATTTCCTGCCACACACTATGTCACACTCACACCCTCACATGGTACACCTTCACATGTACACACTCATGCTCACCTACACACACACATTGCCATGATCCCTTATGTTTCACTAAGTTCCTATTGACACTAGACACATAACACAAACTGTCATTTATATTCTAGTTTCATGTATCCACATGCGACACTACACACCCAATGTATCACACACACACATGCACACAAACACACATGCTATTTCCCTATCACCCTATGTATATATATATGTATATATATAGGTACACCTATATGTGATATGTGTGTGAACTATACTAAATTAGATTAATATTGTAATGTGTGAATATATGTTCTAGCCTATGGCCTATAGCCTATGGCTCATTGCCTGTGTATGTGGCTTGAATGCTAGTGTAAGTGAGTAGTTGGCTAGTATAGCCTAGATAGTGTGTGTGCTTACTAGCATAGGCTAGTTTAGCCTTGTTTAGACTAATATAGACTTGTTAGGACTTGGAATGATTGTTAAACCAAGTTTAACATAACCTAGACTTGTTTAGACCTAGAATAACTTGTTTGACCTAATTTAGACTTGTTGGACCTAGTTTGACTTCTAGGGTTGACCAGAGTTGACCAAGAGTTGACTTTGGCCTAGATTGACCTAGATTCATTTAGAATGTATTATAGTGCATCTTATTACCATTCTGGACTTGTTATGACTTGTGCTGTTCTAAATAGGAGCCAGACACCACTCATCGGACAGTACTTTCATCTTGGACACTCAGATACCAGGCGAGTACATTCTCTGATCATTTTATATCCTATTTAGAATTATTTTCCTGCTTTAAATTACTTTACTTGATACTGTCACGTTGGTCACACGGATTGGTACTATATGGATCTTTTCATGAGATGTTATCCCCCTCGGGAGCATCGAATACTGCATATTTTGTACGTTTCATGAATCATCATGTATCTCTATGCTTCCTCTGATTCACGAATCGCTTGTGACACATGTACTCTCATGTTCACAGAGCCATCATGAATCACCTTCACGTATCACTCATTTTATGAGCCATGTGAAGTTTTACGAATCTTAACATAACTTGAACAGATCCTTGTGTATTGATTGGAGATGGGGGAGTAGAAATAGGCATGTGAATATTATCCAAGTAGCTGTAGTCATGAATCACTCTTTTAGCTGTAGTCATGAATCTTCTATGCCGTTCACATGTTTATATTTTACTCTGACTCACTAGTCACTGTTAGTTCTCTATGTATAGTAGATATTTCTATTACAGTTCTCTCTCTGTTTACATACAGTATTTCTTCAGTTCATGTATCTTACTTTACTGTATGATTATATTTTCTAACCTGCTATGATCTGTTGAGATGTACTGTGCTCGCTCCTGTCCTGACTGGACCTGTTGAAAATATTACAGAGGATGAGGAAGAGGCCCTATGTACCACCTATTACGGAGCAGGCTTAGACGATACCTGCGACCTGGTTCCTTTGGAGGACCCAGCTGCAGTACAGGATGCTACTCCCATCCTCTAGGCTAGATAGCTAGGCTTTAGTTTTTCTTTCAGCATTGTTATTTGATTTTTAGTTGTTGTTCTGAGATATTATATATATTTAGAGACTTGTATTGAGCTGGATGTTCTTGAGTTGTTATCTTAGACACTTAGATTCTCTCTCTTATTTGTATTACATTGTGGTTTTGATCTCTCTATCTACCTTTACTATTCTGTATCTGTCTTAGATGTGATTGGGACTGTTCTGTTATGTCACCTCCATTCGGAGTGTATATACTGTTCAGGTACCTTATATTGTTAGATGTTGTGACCTAGGACAGCGTTCTACCGCCGACACTGCAGCGTAGGCTGGGCGTTGTTACGTTCTCGTACCCTCACAGTGGGTGCGGGTCGTGACACGTTTTTAGTGGTGGCCCATGCAGGTCTAGTTTATGTAGTGGTATTCGAACTAGAGTATCACTACAGCCTGCAGTAGGATTAGGATATTTTTGAAGGTATTCAATCACAATAAGACAAACTCTTTACCAGATTATATCTAAATTTTGCTGCTTATTGTCTTTCTTGAATTTAAACTGTCCTTCTTTGATATTTTGACTCATTCTTAGCAATTGTTTCTTTTGATCTGTGTCTCCAGGATGGTTGAGACGAGGTCGCATCGCCAGGGCCAGGGGGACGCCGATGAGAGGTCTGCCACCTCTCATACTCAGCAGCCAGCCCCTGGTACCGTAGCCCCAGCCATGCCAGCTGGGGTAGGCATTTCGGCTGTTTTCGGAGGAGCCCCACCACCTGTGAGGCATGAGCCGAGCTCGGTGATTTTGGATGTGCTCCAGCAGCAGCAGCCACCTGCGGGGACAGTTGACGCCGTTCAGCTGTTAGCCTTTTTTCGAAAGTACATGGAGGGTCAGCAGACCTAGCAGCAGAGGCACACAGCAGAGCTCACACGAGGCATTGAGCTGGCAGTGTCCGTAGTAGAGAGAGTCGTAGCTCAGCCAGCGGCAGCCCCGCAGCCGTACCAGCCACGGGAGAAGGGCATCCAAGATTTCCATAAGATGCACCCGAGAGACTTTCGAGGAACGGAGGGGATCTTGTATGCCGACGGGTGGATCGAGCACATGGAGGAGATATTCAGGTTGGCTGAGATCCCGACGAGGCTCCAGATTGAGGCAGCGGCCAGCATGATGCAGGATCTGGCCCGTACATGGTACCAGACCGACCCGAGGATCGGTACAGCAGGACAGACTTGGGCAGCATTCAAGAAGCTGTTCAAGGAGAAGTTCTTCACAGATGCAGCGCTGGGAGCCCTCGAGACTCAGTTCGAGGCCCTAGTCCAGGGGAACCAGTCTGTGGAGGAGTACTCAGGAGAGTTCTTCTGCCTGAGCAGATTTGTAGAGGGCTTGTCGGAGGCAACGAAGGCCCAGAGGTTCCGGAAGGGCTTGGTAAAGGAGGTCAAGTCCTACACCAAGAATGCCTGCAGCGCTACCTTTGAGAAGATCCTGGTGGACGCTTTAGCTACAGAGGATGATCTTGAGCTTAGGCTCAAGAGGGACGAGACTCCCAGGGAGGCAGCAGTAGCGGAGGATCGGCCAAGAGGCCGTACGTTCAGCATCAGTTTCAGCAGCAGTTCCAGGGTCAGGGCCATCAGTAGGGACAGCAGCAGCCCAGACAGCATCAGACACCCAGACAGCAGACAGTCAGTTGTCCCTACTGCAAGAAGCCGGGGCATGGATGGGGTGAGTGCAGGAAGAGGCTGGGCAGGTGCCTACTATGTGGAGCAGCGGACCACCTGCTGAGGGAGTGTTCCCAGTACATAGGCATAGTAGCACAAGGAGCAGCACCAGGGGGAGGAGCCAAGGCTCCGGTAGGTCAGCAGCGGGGACCGTTACAGACACAGCAGCAGAGATTTGTGCAGTATCAGCATCAGGCTGGAGGAGGCCAACAGGGGTGAGCTTACGCCATGACAGTCGAGGATGCTCAGGCAGTGGGAGAGGTGCTTGCAGGTTCTGTTCTTTTCGATTCCATTCCCACCTTGCCTCATTATATCTATCTTGAAATTCAATTCCATCTGTTGTTATCTGCTTCCTTATTTGTCGATAAGTTTTGATCTGGCATTCTTTTCGATTTGGTTTTCTTTCGAGATAAGTCGTATGGGCTAGGTCGCCTAAGTTATGGGATCTAGAGTCTTCTGTAGTCATGATAGCTGGCATTGTGAGGACATATAGTCAGATTTTGGATGTATTTCTCGGGTGTGGAAATTTAAGGTTTTCGTTGCCAAGCATGCGGCAATGCAAAAATTTTAAATACCATAATTCTAGAGGTATGTACCTTAGTCGAGGACTCTGTGATTATCGTAGCCTTGCTCACTAGCATGACGAAGATTCTGAGTATCATGATTTTGGATAGACGCATATGATTATCTGACGGTATGTTTGAGACTTTGATTGTGGGGTGTTTGACCTAGAAGGACTACTACCATTTTAATTTCGAGGACGAAATTTTTCTAAGGTGGGTAGACTTGTAACACCCAATTTCTAAAATGAGGGAAATTTTGAAATTTTATGTTTTAATTTATTTAATTATGATATTTAAGTAATAATATGATTTTTTGTGAATTTTAATCATTTTTAAAAAACTATTTTAAGTTATGACTTATGATTTTGGTGTTTGACTAGTGTAACCTTAGAGCCTAGCCATGTGATTAGGATATTTGACTAGTACATTTTAGCCTAGAGGGTATTTGGTCATTTTAGGATTTATTTAAATTTATTATGATTTATGGGAATTTGTGTGAATTTAATATTAATTAAATATTGCTATGTGTTATGTTAGTCTTGACTAGTTGAGACTTTGTAGAACTAACCCTAGTTGTTGACCCTAGTCTAACTCTAGCTAACCTACTTTAGTAATTAGAAATTAGTTTTAAAGTAGGAAGGATTAGTTTGGGTGGAATTAGTCCATGACTAGTGACTTAAGTCAATGACTTATGACTTAGCAATTTAAAGCCTAGTGTTTAAGCCATAGGCCCATGAATTAAGCCCAAGACCAATCCTAGCCCACCCATGGCAGCCAACCTAGGGTTTCCCACCCCTATTTAATGCCTCCTTCATTTAGGGTTAGCCTCTCTTGGAAATAGATCTCAAGTTTAGAAAGAGATAAATCCCCAACTTTAGAAATTCCTAATTAATTCATTTAAGCTCCTTTTTAATCCTAGTATTTTGCAATAGGATCTAATTTATATTTATATGCTGTTGTTGGAGGATTACCTCAGTTTGTGTGCCATTTGGAGGATTGGAGTTGCCATTTGGAATCCTCTCTTTGGAGTTTGTTCTTGAGTTTTGATACTCAATAGGTAAACCACCTAAACCCTTGTTTCTTCCTGATTTCTTTGCATAATAGGTTAGGTTTTAGGGTTACCTAACTGCCCATGAGATTTGGGCACAATTCGTGTCTATTTCGTGTCCGTATCGGACACGTATCGTATTGATAGAATAGGTGTTTGTAGAAATGCCACATAGTGTTTTGTGTCCTAGTGTTTTGTGTCCTTTTGTGTCATGTTTTTGCACGTGGACACGCAGCACGAGCCCATAGGCCGTGTCCTGCATCTCGGGGAGCATATCTCTCGACACAGGACACTTTGTGTCCTGATTTTTTGTGTGAACCTAGGGGCAACGACTGTCACCATGCTCCCAATATTTGGGAGCATCTCGTGGAGTGTGCGTGGCGCAATCGCCCCCGCACTGGCCGTGCGCTATCGCGCGCAGGCGGCTGTGCACGTGCACAGGCGCTGCTGACACGGGGTTCGTGTCGTGCCTATGTGTCACGTGGACACGTTTCAGGCTGACACAAACCTAGCCCTATCCTAGGCGAACCTAGGTGCACACCCACGTGTCGTGTCGTGTCGTGTGTCGCGTGTTATACGCGCGTGCACGCGTGCACGACGATTAATTGTGCACAGTGTGTGTCTGTGTTCGTGCAGTTATTTTGGATACGATTCGTGTCCAATTCTTAGACACGAATACACTTCCTAGTACCTTCACATGTATACCATTAATTACCAACTTGTTATTTGTAAATTTAATGGTTTATTTGAATTCGAATTTCTGAATTTCTGTGTGCACTAATACACTGCTCACATTTCCTGATTTCTGAGAATTCGAATCGGTTTTACTATTTTCTAATGATTTTTGCAAGTTAAATATACCTATATGTATCTGAGTGTTAATGTACATGCTAAGGATTCATGTTGATTAAGGGATTCATGGAGTTTGAATTGTTTAGGACTGTTAAATTGAACTGCCAATGTTGGACTGATACGGCTGATACCAATTAGCCTATTTGTGTTTTTTTTTCTGAAATCAATTCCCTGATTTTATTCTCATTTTAAACTGTTAGATGATGTTAATGTTAAATTAGTTTATCTACACATTGTTTAACTAATGAGTGATTGATAGGTCACTTTAATTTGTACTAAGGCTAAGGGATCATCGATTTGGGTTGTGTTTTGGATTGAGGGTTTTAATCATTGTTCAGGAATCCTGAAAACTAAATTCCAGTTTTCCAAATTCAATTTTTGCAATCTATTTAACCTGATTAAATGATGTTAATTACTTGTTTGAATATCTAACATGTTATACCTATATGTATTCTACTGGTGTGTCAAATTTGGGATGTTTTGGTGGTGCTTGATTTCGAAATTGATATGGAAAAAAAAACTGTCATTTGGGTAAACTAAAAACTGAGAGTTATGTTAAATCTGAATATGTTTAACACTAAGACACTGTCATTGGATTCCTGTACACAGGAACACACTATGGATTCAATGCACTCACACTTACAGGTTCCTCTTTATTTATGACACTCACACACATGCCACACTCTCACATGTTCACATATACACCCACACACGATTCTAACATTTACACACACAACCTACATGTATTCCTGACACCTGGGTTCTTCTAATACACACACACATTGCTGGTTTCCTGGTTTACTCCTCACACACAAACAAACATCTGTCACTTTTCCTCACACTCACTCACATTGCAATGACACACACATAGGAAATTCATACATGCACCCACACAAAATCTTGAACACACATTGGTTCATTGTCCTGCCACACACACAAAAACTGAATCACAAAACTCTCACACCACTCCTATTAGCTAACTGTCATGTTAGGACAAACCTATTTGCTGAATTGCCTTGACATGTTCTGTTCATTGATTTTCTGCCACACACTATGTCACAATCACACCCTCACATGGTACACCTTCACATGTACACACTCATGCTCACCCACACACACACATTGCCATGATCCCTTATGTTTCACTAAGTTCCTATTGACACTAGACACATAACACAAACTGTCATTTATATTCTAGTTTCATGTATCCACATGTGACACTACACACCCATTGTATATCACACACACATGTACACAAACATACATGCTATTTCCCTATCACCCTATGTATATATATATGTATATATATAGGTACACCTATATGTGATATGTGTGTAAACTATACTAAATTAGATTAATATTGTAATGTGTGAATATATGTTCTAGCCTATGGCCTATAGCCTATGGCTCATTGCCTGTGTATATGGCTTGAATGCTAGTGTAAGTGAGTACTTGGCTAGTATAGCCTAGATAGTGTGTGTGCTTACTAGCATAGGCTAGTTTAGCCTTGTTTGGACTAATATAGACTTGTTAGGACTTAGAATGATTGTTAAACCTAGTTTAACATAACCTAGACTTGTTTAGACCTAGAATAACTTGTTTGACCTAATTTAGACTTGTTGGACCTAGTTTGACTTCTAGGGTTGACCAGAGTTGACCAAGAGTTGACTTTGGCCTAGATTGACCTAGATTCATTTAGAATGCATTGTAGTGCATCTTATTACCATTCTGGACTTGTTATGACTTGTGCTATTCTAAATAGGAGCCAGACACCACTCCTCGGACAGTACTTTCATCTTGGACACTCAGATACCAGGCGAGTACATTCTCTGATCATTTTATATCCTGTTTAGAATTATTTTTCTGCTTTAAATTACTTTACTTGATACTGTCACGTTGGTCACACGGATTGGTACTATATGGATCTTTTTATGAGATGTTATCCCCCTCGGGAGCATCGGATACTGTATGTTTTGTGCGTTTCACGAATCATCACGTATCTCTATGCTTCCTCTGATTCACGAATCGCTTGTGACACATGTACTCTCATGTTTACAGAGCCATCATGAATCACCTTCACGTATCACTCATTTTATGAGCCATGTGAAGTTTCACGAATCTTAACATAACTTGAACAGATCCTTGTGTATTGATTGGGGATGGGGGAGTAGAAATAGGTATGTGAATATTATCAAAGTAGCTGTAGTCATGAATCACTCTTTTAGCTGTAGTCATGAATCTCCTATGCCATTCATATGTTTATATTTTACTCTGACTCACTAGTCACTGTTAGTTCTCTATATATAGTAGATATTTCTATTACAGTTCTCTCTCTGTTTACATACTGTATTTCTTCAGTTCATGTATCTTACTTTACTGCATGATTATATTTTCTAACCTGCTATGATCTGTTGAGATGTATTGTGCTCGCTCCTGTCCTGACTGGACCTGTTGAAAATATTACAGAGGATGAGGAGGAGGCCCTATGTACTACCTATTACGGAGCAGGCTTAGACGACACCTGTAACCTGGTTCCTCTGGAGGACCCAGCTGCAGTACAGGATGCTACTCCCATAGTCTAGGCTAGATAGCTAGGCTTTAGTTTTTTTTCAGCATTGTTATTTGATTTTCAGTTGTTGTTCTGAGATGTTGTATATATTTAGAGACTTGTATTGAGCTGGATGTTCTTGAGTTGTTATATTAGACACTTAGATTCTCTCTCTCTTATTTGTATTACATTATGGTTTTGATCTCTCTATCTACCTTTACTATTCTGTATCTGCCTTAGATGTGATTGAGACTGTTCTGTTATGTTACCTCCATTCGGAGTGTATATACTGTTCAGGTACTTTATATTGTTAGATGTTGTGACCTAGGACAGCGTTCTACCGCCGACACTGCGGTGTAGGCTGGGCGTTGTTACGTTCTCGTACCCTCGCAGTGGGTGCGGGTCGTGACAAGCCAAGTGATCAACCTCAAAGCTGAAGACAAGGTCGTATCTTCTAACATGATCTCTCTTCAGTTTGGTGACTTTTCTCCCACAGAGGTCCCTGACGGCGTGGTCCCGATTCCCAAGGCAATAATGGAAGTCATCAACCTACCACCAGCTCGCAACTCAACCTTGGTTCCGCTCACGACTGAACGTGGTGAGATCATGTGGGTCCATCCGGACCTTGTGCAAGAAGTGACGCAAGGGGTAGTACCTCCCAAAGCAAAAATGGGGAAGAAGTACAAGTCATGCCATATGGTATCCTCTCCCATCTATGAGGTTCTATCTGGCGAGACGCGATCCGAGAAGACTTATCTTCAGACGTACGATCCCACACAAGAAGAAGCAGTACCTTCTCAAGCTCATGCTGCCTCCACAAGCTCAGAAGCCGGACCATCTAAACCTCCAACTACGGACAAAGCCAAGCAGAAGGAGACGCGGTTTGACAAATCTCTGAAGGTGCCAGCTCCCGAAGGCATGGATCGGCCCTATAACTTTGACATACTGGCACAGCTAGCCAATAAACCTGCCAGGTTGTTTCTGTTCGATCTATTGCGACTCTCCAAAGAAATGCGAAAGACTTTAAGTAAGGTATTACTACATGCCGACTCTTACCTCGCTGAAGTCAAAGTCCCCGCTGAAGACCCTGTCTCCTGTCCCCACTGTCACAGTACTATGGAAGTGGTACCCAATATCACCTTTTCACAGGAGGACATGCTACTCAAAAATAATCGTCATGATAGACCCTTGTACTATACAGGGTATATCGGGGCGATCAAGGTGGACTGCATGTACATCGATCCAGGATCCTCCCTCAGCATCATTCATAGAAGTTTGTTTCAAATTCTGAAAATCCCTTTGCACAAGCTATCTGCAACCAACACAACTATTATGGCTTTTAATGCTGGTCGAAGCCATCCGCTGGGCAATATTCGTCTCAAATGCCAGATCGATGATCTCCGAACGGAGGTTTCCTGCTATGTGATTGATGCCAATGTATCCTACAACGTCTTGTTGGGACGTCCATGGATACACGAGAACATGATCGTTCCTTCCACACTTCACCAGTGCTTCAAATATGTCAACAGCGACGGTGTCGTGAAGACGAAATTTGCCGATGTCGATCCTTTTAAGGGCATCGAAGCTTACTATGGAGATTCGGTACTTTACCAATCCCGGCCCCCCAAGGATGACAGCAACGAAGCTGACAATAAAGCTGAAGCAAGTCCATCCTCCAATGTTGGTCCCCTGATTATCCGAGTCAAAGGACGTACTACTCCAAAAAATACTCCGAAGCCTCTTACAATCTGGGTAAAAAAGAAGAACCCTGATAAGGTCAAATCATTGACCATCACTCTTAGCAAGACATCCCGGGAGGAACCTACTAATGCCCGTCCTCCCAATCCTGAAGAATTACCCTACATGGTGAACTCGGCCAAGACTGTGGCTCCTCTTCCAGATGATGATCCTCTCAATGAGTATATCAATACTCATAATAATGTACCTTCAGCAGATGATGTTATCCCTGAAGAAGAACTTGCATATTTCCTTAGTAAAGGTTTATCTTTGAATTACTCCAATGTCTATCAATCTGTAAACTACTACATAGATACGATACACGCTCTAGAGAACGGCATAGGACCACACCTCTGCATGTCGGTCACGACGTCTCTCATGCAAAAAAAAGTTTACCCTGAAGATATCCTCTACTTCATCGTTCCAGCCAGAAAGAAGGATGAAGAACTAATCATCTTTGGTCGTATAATTGGCGAGAGAAAGTTCATTCCAGACTCTACTTCTCCCAAGCACAACACAGAAGCTGACTATGACTCTGGAAAATGCAAATTTTTTGGTATAGGTGGCAGGCCAAGAATATCATCCAGAACATGGGATATGACATCAAAAGCGACCAGGGGCTAAATTACGGCCGAGGATGACGGTTACCAATACGATACTTTGCTCCTTCCGACAAACCCGAGAACTACTATCAACGACTCGGTGTTGGTTTGGGTTATGTCACTCCTCCGACAACTCCCAAAAGATCAGATAATGAAGCAGATCGTTGTTCTTATTCTTCTGATTCCTCCCTCCGAGACTCAGACTCCAGTCTTGGCGACATGTTCAAGACAACTCTGTCCGTCAACATGGTTTCCGTTGACCAAATTGCAGACGACATCCAATTAATCGAGCTTAAACAATAGGCTCAAAAGATGGACACTAGGTGGGAGCTGCGCTTCGAACAACGTGAACCACCTACTGAAGACGAAGTCATCCAAGTCAATTTAGGAGACGAATCATCTTTCAAACCAATCTTCATCAGCAAAAGTTTATCTGGCGATGAACGCCAATCTCTTATACAGCTTATAAGAGAATACATCTATGTCTTCGCATGGAGCTATGAAGATATGCCAGACTTGGACCCTAAAGTCGCCATGCACCGCCTGAATATTTTGTCTAAAGCTAAGCCCGTGAAGCAGCAACAACGACGATTCCGACTAGACATCATGGAGGCCATCGAGAATGAAGTCAAGAAGCTCATTGCCAGTGGATTCATTCGTGAAGAACAATACCCAGACTGGGTTGCCAACATCGTTCCAGTCATAAAAAAGAACGGTAAAGTTCGAGTCTCGACTACCGTGATTTGAACTCTGCATGCCCGAAAGATGAGTTCCCTCTACCGATCACTGACGTAATGATCGACAACACTTGCGGCTTCGAGCGGATGTCCTTCATGGATGGGTTCTCAAGCTACAACCAGGTCAAGATGTTCCCTGATGACGAGAAGCACACATCTTTTCGAACACCGTTGGGGGTATACTGCTATACGGTGATGCCCTTCGGATTAAAAAAATGTAGGGGTGACATACCAGCGAGCCATGAACACAATATTTTGCGATCATTTGCACAAAACTGTGGAGTGCTACGTAGACGATATCGCAGTCAAAAGTCGTCTCAAGGGCAACCACCTCCAAGACTTGAAAACGGTGTTCGAACTAATGCGTGCACACCAACTCAAGATGAATCCAACCAAGTCTTTTCTGGGAGTCTCCAGCGGTAAGTTCCTTGGCTTCGTCATCACTTCAAAGGGTATACATCTTGACCCGGAGAAAGTGAAGGCTATCCTCGACATGCATCCTCCAAGAAACCTCAAAGAGCTACGCGGACTATAAGGAAGGCTAGCCTACATCAGACGATTCATTTTGAACCTCTCTGGAAGGTGTCAACCATTCACTCAGTTCATGAAGAAAGGCGTATCTTTCGTCTGGACTGAACAATATCAACGCACATTCGACGACATCAAGGCGTACCTTACAAGCCTTCCAGTATTGGTAGCTCTAATAATAGGGAAGTCCTTCTTACTATATGTCTGCACTATGGACCATTCTCTTGGTGCCCTATTAGCTCAGAAGAATGAAGGCGGCCATGAACAGGCAATCTACTACCTCAGCCGCACAATGGTGGGTGTCGAGCACAGATACACACCAATGGAGAAGGAATGCCTTGCACTAGTATTTGCCATCCAGAAGACACGCCACTATGTGTCTGGACAAACTATTCACACTATATCTATAGGCAACCCTCTCAGAATACTCATGACTAAATTAGGCTTTCTCAATTCTCGTTTAGCTACATGGGCAATGCTGTTGACTCCATACGATATGATCTTCGTTCCTCAGAAGGTAGTAAAAGGCCAAGCATTAGATGATTTCCTAGCAGCTCATCCAGTGCCAGAATCGTCCAAACTCTACGACGAAATCCTCGACGAAGTGGTGGAGTCTAACACTGCAACTGAAGAAATCCCCATTTGGCGAATATTTTTTGACAGCGCATCAAGAACAGGACCTAAAGAAAATATTGTGGCTGGAGTAGGTGTCGTGCTCGTGTCACCTGACCATTTGGTTATACATTGTGCGTATTCTCTCGTGGAACCATGCACCAATAATGTGGCCGAATATAATGCTCTATTAATCGGTCTACAACTGGCGAAGCAACTGGGAGTTGACTATCTAGAAGCTTACGGCGATTCCAAGCTAATAGTCAGCCAGGTCCGAGAAGATTATGAAGTTTGCCACGAAGATCTCATCCCCTACCACAGAACAACAATCGAGTTGGCGTCTACTTTTGCTGGATTCTTCATCGAACACGTGCCTCGACTACAGAATATAGAAGCAGATGCTCTAGCCGGTCTCGCTGCTTTCTTGACCGTTCCTACCAATACTCAGCAATCGATCACAGTGTCTGGTCAAGAATTATTCTGTGTGAAAGATGCCTTGCATATTCATCACAGTTATGCAACGGAAACAAGCGTCGATGCTAAAGACTGGAGATTTTTTTTCATAGACTACGCCGTCTATGGAATCCTCCCCGAGGACCCGAAGGAAGCAGTGTCTATCCAAAGGCGATCCCTCAGATTTTACTACGACACAGCTATAAAGATGTTATACCGACGCTCTTACGACGGGCTACTGTTACGATGCTTATCAGACACAGAAGCCAAACATGCACTCCGGGAGGCTCACGATGGAGTTTGTGGTGCACATCAACCAGGCCCCAAATTACAAGATTGCCTCAAACGAATGGGTTATTATTGGCCCACAATGATAGCAGATGTTGTTGAATATGCAAAAAAGTGTAGAGCTTGTCAGTTCTACGTCGATTTCATTCATCAACCTTCGAAGTTTCTGCACCCGATGGCAGCATCTTGGCCGTTTGAAGCCTGGGGCATGGACGTCATAGGACCAATCAGCCCGCCATCCTCCAAAGGACACATCGGTTCATCCTAGCCATAACCGATTACTTCTCTAAATGGGCGGAAGCTATACCGCTCACCGAAGTGAAGACATCAAACGTGATCAGTTTCATCAAATATCACATCATCTACCGCTTCGGCCTACCTCGCAGGATCATCCATGATAATGGTCCATAGTTCGCAAGCCATGCATTCTATCGGTTCTGCGATAAGAATCGAATCTACAACGTAGCCTCTACCGTCTATAATCCAGCAGCTAACGGACTAGCAGAAGCCTTCAACAAAACTGTCATAAAATTTATCAAGAAGTTTGTGTCCTCAAGCAAGCGTGATTGGAATGAGAAGCTCGGCGAATGTCTATGGGCCTATCGTACAATAGTCCGAACTCCAACAGGGAGCACGCCATTCTCTCTGGTTTATGGGAGCGAAGCAGTTCTTCCCCTAAAAATCCAGATTCCTTCTCTTCGAGTAGCCCTAGCCAGCGAGCTAACTACTGAAGAAAGCTACCGTCTGCGACTCCAAGAGCTCGAAGCGCTAGACAAAAAATACTTGTTAGCTCAGCAGCACATTGAGCTATACCAAACACGCCTTTCCAGAGCCTTCAATAAAAAAGTGAAAGAAAGGATCTTCCAAGTCGGCGATCTAGTCTTAGCAGTGAGAAGACCAATGGTCATGACGTACAAAACAAAAAAAAAATTATAGCCTAAATGGGAAGGCCCTTTTATCATAGAATTAGTGTATTCTAACGGTGCGTACCGGCTAACCAAGCCTGATAGTGACTTGCTCATGATGCCTATCAACGGCAAGTTTCTGAAGAAATACTATATGTAACCTTTTTACTTAATGTTCACATATGTTCAGCCATGTAAATGTACAGTGCAATGTTTATATGATTCAAAAAACTATCTAACTATTATCCGTATTTCAAGAGTCTTGAATACGCCCTAGATAATAGGTCTTCTAAATATTTCCCCAGTGGAATCATTTCCATTTTTGACTCTGTCCAAAATCGGTTTGACGAAAACAAGTCACGTCCCTATTACCTCTGAATTATTTTCCAATAATTATTTTCCCAGTGAAATGATTATGTTTTTCCACGTCCATATAACCTCTGAGCAAAGCATTCATCAAGGATAATCACGTCCATACTACCTCTGCATTATCCACTCCCTCCTAATGCTATATATCTTTCCACGTCCATATTACCTCTAGTCAGATATAGAACATCCTCTGTTATTACGTCCATATTATCTCTACTAGCAGCTTTATTCAACTTATTATCTATATTCAAATAACTTGAATATAAAACGGATAATAGGTCCACATCAAAATTCTCCAGCGGAATACCCACCAGAAATATCCTTGCTACGTCCACATTACCTCTAGCATCGATATTTCACAAAACCACACTCACTTCTGAAAAGATTCTTTATTTTGTACTTGAACGTCTATCAAAAGATGGAAAAAGGTACAAGAGCCGTAACGGCCAAAAAAAGTTACAAAAATCTACGGGATACATAAGCGGTTTATGTTGTCCCTCAGAGCCGCGATTTCGACCTCAGACTTTGCAGTAGCTCGGCGCTGTGCCTCTTCTTGGTGAGCGGCTTCATCTTCAAAGAGGATCAGACTCTGATGCTTCCCCTCCAACTTCGCCAGCTATTCTTCTAAATGGGCAAAAGTGGTGGCAGTCATGGCAGCCTGGGACAAGTAATCCTCTTGTTCAGATGTCACCGCCCTCAAGTCAGCTTCCAGCTGGGCGATCTCGTTCTTGATCTGCACAATGTGATTATACTTCTCAATGATCAGCACAGCCAGCCTATTCTTCGAGGCAGCACGTGCCTCACTTGCAGCATTGAACTGGCCATACTGGTCAGCCAGCTCACCGATCTCTCGAACAAGGGCGTCCTTCCTCGCCTAGAAAGTAGCCTTCTTCTTCGCAAGAGCCGTTATCAAAGCCTCGTCCTCTGCGCGGAACAGCGACGTCGGGCTCCGCTATTTGGTGTCCCGAAACCTGGCCACTAACCCTCCAGGTCGTTCAGAATTTTCTTCAGAGTGTTGGCGCGCTCTTCATAGCCGGCAATGCTCTCGAGGGCCGCCACTTGACATTTGACGACAGCCTTCACAGGGCCGAAGACGGCATTCCGATTCAGGACTCCAGGAAGCTTCACTTTCAGTACAGAGTAGAAAGCTTTGACGACTTCTTGGGCCATCTCCTCATCTTCGGTGGAGGTCGTCGGAGAGGAGGCTTGGAAAGTCTCTTCCGCTCCAGGAAGAAGCACCTGACAAGAAGCTAAACTTAACAAGAAAATCCATTCCACCAAAAACCACTCCTGATTATCATGTGTCACGTCCATATTACCTCTGATACCGGTAGTCTTCCGACTTGACGCCTGTATCCAACCCGGGATAAAAGATACAGTGTCAAGATCACAAAACCTATCACGACCATGTTACCTCTGTTGGGTTTTGTTTCAAATCTATTACCCGAACCGCCGGTGCACCAAAGGGTAATTGGTCCACGAAAGTATCATTCCAATCTATTTGCTCGCATTCCCAGACCCACAAAGGGGCAATAGGTCCAAACAAAAAAAAGAGTGAGGGGGGTCCCCCAGCGGGATACCCTTTACACAAATGTTGTATTAAGCTCTCTGAAACAAGCACCATAGATACCATAAAGCAAAGAATGGAGCGAATGTATTCTATTTATTCAAAATCAGTTACATTCACAGGACTACATCTCATGAGCAAAATAAAAGGTTCTGCATCTCTTTATTTGGATAAGAAGTAAAAGATTACATTGATGTCCAAAAGAATGGAAAACCTGCTACTCATCAGCAACACATAGTTTGGTCAGCTTGGCAGCACTACGCCTTCGTCGAAAAGCAGTTTTGTGGCCCTCGAAGAAGTCATGTTTTACTGTTGAGAAGCAAACAAAGCTGTTGATCCTTCGAGAAGCTACACAGAGGAGGGCAAATATAGCATGCTAAAAGCATCTACGAATGGTGATCTTATATCCTCCATATTGCGGACGCCCTAGGCTCATTCCTCCAAGAGGCCATACCTTCAAAACAACAGCTCTAGTGTTGCTTTGCCTACTTGAAGAATCGTGAAAACAGAACTTTCATGATGACACCCAACTACCGTCCGACTCTTCGATGTATAAAGGTTCTTCCTACCATCTGAGAAAAACCCTTCCAAAACACAAAGAGTCCTGAGCTCTCTGATGTATGTGTCAAGTGTTGCATCTTCACCATGCCCAAAATCGCCAATACCGGTCCTGGAGAAATTTGCTAGCCAGATCCCTACAAAATATGAAAATGGACAGAAAGAAAGTCAGACTCAGAAAACTGCAGGAAAAACTAAGTTCTGAAAGGTTTTTATGCGCCCAAAGGTCTATGCGCCCAAAGGGATATGCGCCCAAAACAAGACGTGTGGGCGCATAATATGCCACAGCTTAGAAGGCACATAACATGGCAACACGTGGGCGCATAGCACACCACAGTGTTGGCGCATGACTTCTGTGGATGCATAATGATACTCACAGAAGTACGTTGCCTTAGGCGCAAGCGTCCAGGCAGAAGAAAAGTCTGAGCGTCGCAAATTAACGCTCGAGACTTTATTTTTTGAAGTATGCCCTCACCCAGAATCGGGTCCTGGACTGCCGAGGACGTTGCCGCAGGAGGAGAGCCACTCGGTGCAGCCCCCTTGCCCTTCGCGGATCTCTTGGCGACCTTGGGAGACATGGTTCTCAAAGAAAGAAGATGAAGAGTTTTCTGAAAAATTCTAAGAAAAGGGAATAATGAGCTCTCTCTCTCTCCTTCAGGACCTATTTATAGGCACAGGCCGCATGCTATGCGCCCACTTATCTTTATGCGCCTATGCGCCAATTGTGCAGTATGCGCCCACAATGGCCTATGCGTCCACGTGAAGAACCAGTCCCTTACACACTATGCAACTGCCACTTGCTGACATGGACAACGTATGAAGGATGGACCGCTTCAAATTCTACCCCGATGAATCTGTCAGTTCAGATTTCGAAGAACATCTCAACAGTCGTATCTCTCTCTGACAGGCTGGCCAAACACTATGCGCCCAAAGAGAGGGCCGTGCTATGTGACCATTTGCATCATGAGAAGACGATCCATGCTTCTTTCAAAGTATTT
This sequence comes from Iris pallida, assembly GCA_029216955.1. Classification (NCBI taxonomy): domain Eukaryota; kingdom Viridiplantae; phylum Streptophyta; class Magnoliopsida; order Asparagales; family Iridaceae; genus Iris; species Iris pallida. The sequence continues at coordinate 9,203,953 of JANAVB010013398.1, forward strand.
CGAACTCGTTCAAGTATCGATAACTTTGAAGGGGGTCTTGTAGAAGCATGGAAAATTTTCAGCAATGAAGCCCCATGCGTCCAAAGCCAGTGAAGCTCTATGCGCCTAGCCAGTGAAGCTCTATGCGCCCAGCTAGTGAACCTCTATGCGTCCAGCCAGTGAAGCTCCATGTGCCCAGCCAGTGAAGCTCCATGTGCCCAAGACTAGCTTCCCTGAAAGGAGGGCGCATAGCCTGAGACATGGCTATGCGCCCAAGCCTGACTCAGTCAAAGTCATGATCAAAACGTGCACCGAAGCATACAGCCACGTCAGTCTCCACGAGCAATCGTGTACCGAAGCATGTGGCCACGTCAACCCCACGACCAACCTACGATCTCGTAGCCTGTATGCGCCTACATCCTATGCACCCAAAGCAGGACTATGCGTCCACACAAAAACCAGCGTGTTTCCTCATGTGGGCGCATAATATCATTCCAGCTCAAGAAAAACTATAAAAGGGGAGCCTCATCCCTCTTCAAAACACAGCACATAGAGTATTTTCAAGAGCCAAATTGCTGCACTTCTTGCCAGATAGCCGAGAGTTAGCAATTTTCTTAGGTTTTCTCCCACTTTTGTAATCGGAATGTCAACAGAGTAAAGGAGCAACTGCCGCTCGATCTCCATCGTCCCACTCCCCAGAATTCTTTTTTGTACTCGGGGATCCTCAGCGCAGGATCTCTCAGGCGTACTCGATTTGTGGTGCATTGCGCCAATAAAGAAAAGACAGCATTTTCTTCTTCTTTTTTGTGTGTGTCCACACTTGTATCGGCCAAGTACAGGGTGCGTGCCAATACCAATGTAACTCTCACTCCAAGTGTCATGTCATGAGTCGTGTCCAAGTCATAGAAGTTATTGAAAAACAACTTCAACTCGAGGAAGTCTACTAGCACACTAGGTCACACACATACCCACTATACCTAACACATCTACTTCTAACACACAACAATATATTCATGTATAGAAAAAAATAAAATAAGATCACAGTGACACGATATCTTGCTTGAAGCTAGGTTTGGCAGTTTCAGGGTTCGGCAGTTTCGGCGGCTTTGAATTGTTAGGTTGGTATTTTCAGTGGTTTCAGTCAGTTTGGTTTGTTTGGCTTGCGGAACTCAGTGGTCAGTTTAATGTAGAGTGAGCGCTTTTTAAACCCACTTTAGATGTTTGTTTACACTTTGCTAAAATTAAAAAAAAGTGGACTGACTTGGTGTCTCATGCACTTTTGTTTCATTATTGTCATTTTCACTTCAGAAAAAAGAAGAAGAGGAAGTGAGTTGATATTACACTCGCCTCTCCTCCCGAAACTAGAGTTTGGATGTCCTTCTGGCTACGTCCCTGCCATTTTTACCATTGTAAGGAAGCTTCTAACCGAAAATCATGCTCTCGTTCTACTTGTTTTCTCATTTTATCAGAAATGACACGTTTTCATATAGGTTTGGATGTGATGCTGTGATGAAGATAGGTTAATCCTTTGAGCACAAGTTTCTTCGAATTCAATATTCACCAAGAAATGCTTCTGAACTGTCGATGGAGGAAATACCTGAGTTATTTCTTGATTTGGCTTATCATATTCTTTTTCTTTAGAATTTGTATATTTCTACTATTATAATGTTGCTGTAAAACGGCTCAAAAGTGAGCCGTCTAAGCCGTATGTATATCATCATTTATTTATTTAAATTATTTTAAAAAAATTATTGAAAAAAATATAATAAATTTGTTATGAATAACAACATGGAGAATCAAACTCAACCAACCAAGAAGAATACCTTCCACCTTAACCATATGTGTTAAAAGAGGTATTTGATTATAATTAGATAATATTATTATTTTACGTGCAACGTATGTATATTTACTAGTACTTTGTAATGTATGGAAATTAATTAAAGAATTTGTTTGTAATATTTATTTGAGTGTCATGGACTACTGTGAACTCAGAAAGAAAAAAATAATTTTATGAAAAAGTCAGTGCGGACAAGATCGGCACGAAGAGTCTGAAACGACATGACGATCGGCTAAAAATCGTGTGCGGGGAGACACACGATTTAACTGAACCCGTACGTGCTGGTTTAAAAAAAACATTTTTTTGTGAATTTTTTTTATAAATTGGAACTCTATTGCCATTTTATTTACTATGTTTGCAACTATTTAGTATGGGATGGTAAACATACCACTTTTAAAAATGGGGGATCATAATAGTTTCTGACCGAATTTCATATTTCAACAAATCGAAACCATACATCTTTTTGCACTTGAAATTTTTTTCTTTTTGCAACTTGAAAAACTTGCTTATGTAATGCACCTGTATTTTCCTAATATTTTACCTTTCCACTTCGGTACACTTCATCCAACTAAAGAGGCTCTTGGGACATGAAACCTTGCTCTTAATATGTATGTGGGTAAAAAAAAGTCGATCTGAAGAAGAAGGAACAAAATGTTAGCTACAATAAATGTCAGAACTTTGATTTATTCTCGACCATATGTTACTATGTATAACACATGACCTTTACATGTGATGTCTATGTTGAATGATCAGGAAAAGTTGGCATATTTGTGCAATTCTTACGTCGTAAAGAAAGTTACAAGAAGATATAACTGTAATATAAAATTAATGTTAGGGTTTAAATAAAATACGCTTAAACCTTAGATAACAGGGTTTAAGTCGGATGCTAGTCACACTACTGCGTTCGCATCTTTGCGGCATCATGCAAAATATTTTGAAGGGTTTATTTCAAAAATCCACCACTAAATGGTTAGTATGCGTAAAATGATTTTTTTTTTTTTTTGTTTCTTTCTGAGGTCATGTACAAGAGCCACTGACGATTAATTTTATGGCTTTTGCACATCAAGTACGACCATATGAAAAGCCAGTAAGAAAGCATTTGGGTAGATTATCTTCAACAATACAACGGAAACATGTTTAGGGTCTGTTTGGTAAATCGTAAGTATGAAAAAATTTGGATTTGCACTTTTATTGAAATTTTTTGTATATGAATCCATATGTTTTCTTGTCCTCTGATAGGGGACAAATGTGTTTGGTTGAGATAGGAAAGTGAAAAGTGGAAATGGAAGAGTAGAGAAATGTGTTTGGTTGAGATAAGAAAGTAAAAAGTGGAAAGTAGAAAAATATATTATAATAGTAGTACATATAATTAACTCTTATAACAATTTAATAGATTAAATAATTAGTTTGATAAATTAAGATAATAATTAACTGTCCTAAAAAATAATAATATAAATATATTTTATTTACTAACATCTAACTATAGTAATTATTTACTAACAGCTAACTATAAATATATTATTTACTAACAGCTAACAGCTAACTATCTCTCTTTACTAACAGTTAGTTGTTAACTATATGAATTATTTACTAATACCTAATTAATTTATTAAAAATGAAAAAACCCACCCACATCCTCATCTCAAGAGAGGAAGTGGATGGCTGAAAGAAAGAGGAAAGAGAGGGGGACAGGGACTGCAATTCACTTTTATCTTAAAAAAATTCCTCTTAGATTACCATAATTTGTTGGACATTGTACATTCAACATTTACATTGTTCACCCTACATTAATGCAAATTTTTCACCCTACATTAACCTGCTCACTTACATTTTTCATCCGGCTGCTATAACCCTGCTGGTAACAACATGCCATGAAGTAATCCGTTTACTTTATTCTAATGTTTATCTCAATAACAGAGGACCCATGTATTGTAGAAGACAGTGATTCCAAATACTTTTTTTTTCTTTTTAACGTCTGATGCTCACTCACTATTTAATTTTTTATTTTAATGTATGCTGCAACATGTTGTTGTTTAGTAATTGAATTTTTTTTTGGATTTTAAACGCATGTTCTTACTAATATTATTTATTTTGGTTTTTTTAATGCATGTTTCTCACTAATTTATTATTTTTTAATGAATATTTCACTCATTAAAATTTTTATTTTATTTGGTTTTAAGTTGTATTGAACGCCTACTGCTCACTTATTTTTTAAAAAAAATCTGTTTTGATTTTTTAACGATAATATTCTTTACTTTTCTAATGATAATTTTCGAAGAGAACAAATTTTTTTTATTGTGACATTTTGTCATAATAACCATCTTTCTAATATTTACAGCATTTTTAATATTATTTTCCAAAGTATATTCGAATTTTTATGTTAATTTTAATATATTTATCAAAATTTAAGCAAATATCATAATTTTGACTTTTGATGAATCATGAACCCGCTATCCTATTGAGAAAAATATTAAAGCATGGTCAATCTAATCTCAATATCATTTATTCATTTATATTAAAGAATGTTCAAAAAATCTAAATATCATTTAATCAAGCTTCCACTATTTATTTATTTTTTGAATTTTAACACTTGCTGCTAACGTATGTTGATGTTCAGTAATTGAATTTTTTTTTGGATTTTAAACAGTGGCGTACTAATTTATTTATTTATTTTTGAATTTTTAATGGATTTGCTCACTAATTTTTTTTTGGTTTTAAGTTGTATTGAAGACCTACTGCTCACTTATTTAAAAAAAAAATCTGTTTTGAGTTTTTAACGATAATATTTTTTACTTTTCTAATGATAATATTTCGAAGAGAACATATTTTTTTATTGTGATATTTTGTCATATTAACCATCTTTCTAATATTTACAGTATTTTTAATATCATTTTTCAACTATATTCGAATTTTTACGTTAATTTTAATATCATTATCGAAAAATTAAGCAAATATCATAATTTTGACTTTTTTATGAATATCATGAACCCACTATCCTATTGAGAAAAATATTAAAGCATGGTCAATCTAATCTTAATATCATTTATTTATTTAATATTAAGGCATGCTTAAGAAAATTTGAATATCATTTAATCAGGCTTCCACTATTTATTTTATTTTTTGATTTTTAACATTTGCTGCTAACGTATGTTGCTGTTCAGTAATTGAATTTTTTTGGATTTTAAACATATGTTGCTTACTAATTAATTTATTTATTTTTGGTTTTTTATGCATGTTGCTTACTAATTTATTTCTTTTTTTGGTTTTAAGTTGTATTGAACGCCTATTGCTCACTTATTTAAAAAAAATATGTTTTGATTTTTTTAATGATAATATTTTTTTTACTTTTCTAATGATAATATTTTCGAAGAGAACGAATTTTTTTTATTGTGACATTTTGTCATATTAACCATCTTTCTAATATTTATAGTATTTTTAATATCATTTCCAAGGCATATTCAAATTTTTACGTTAATTTTAATATCATTTATTGAAAATTTAAGCAAATATCATAATTTTGACTTTTAATTAATATCATGAACCCACTATCCTTTTGAGAAAAATATTAAAGCATGGTCAATCTAATCTCAATATCATTTATTCATTTATTATTAAAGCTTGTTCATGAAAATCTGAATATGATTTAATCAGGTTTCCACAATTTATTTTTAAATTTTTGGTTTTTAACGCCTGCTACAAACGTATGTTGTTGTTTGGTAATTGAAATTTTTGTTTTGGATTTTAAACGTATGTTTCTTACTATTAATTTATTCATTTTTGGTTTTTTTTAATGTATGTTGCTCACTAATTTATTTATTTTTAAAGCATATTTCACTAATTAAAATATTTTTTGGTTTTAAGTTGTATTGAACGCCTACTGCTCACTTATTTAAAAAAAAAACTGTTTTGGTTTTTTAACAATAATATTTTTACTTTTCTAATGATAATATTTTCGAAGAAAACGAATTTTTTTTTATTGTGATATTTTGTCATATTAATCATCTGTCTAATATTACAGTATTTTTAATATCATTTTCCAAAGTATTTCGAATTTTTGCGTTAATTTTAATATCATTTATCGAAAATTTAAGCAAATAGTATAATTTTGACTTTTAATGAATATCATGAACCCACTATCCTATTGAGGAAATATTAAAGCATGGTTAATCTAATCTCATATCATTTATTCATTAAATATTAAAGCATGTTCAAGAAAATCTAAATATTATTTAATCAGGCTTCTACTAATAATTTTTTTAGCCCTTACTGCTAATGTATGTTGCTGTTTAGTAATTAAAATTATTTTTGAATTTTAAATGTATGTTGTTTACTAATTAATTTATTTTTTTGGATTTTTTAATGCATGTTGCTCACTAATTTATTTATTTTTTTAACGCATATTTCACTCATTAAAATATTTTATTTTTATTTTGGTTTTAAGTTGCATTGAACGCCTACTGCTCACTCATTTAAAAAAAATCTATTTTGATTTTTTTACCGACAATTTTTTTTTACTTTTCTAATGATAATATTTTCGAAGAGAATGAATTTTTTTTTATTGTGAGATTTTGTCATATTAACCATCTTTCTAATTTTACTGTATTTTTAATCTCGTTTTCAAAGTATATTCGACTTTTTACGTTAATTTTAATATCCTTTATCAAAAATTTAAACAAATTTCATAATTTTGACTTTTAATAAATATCATGAACCCACTATCCTATTGAGGAAAATAATAAAGCATAGTCAATCTAACCTCAATATCATTTATTTATTTAATATTAAAGCATGTTCAAGAAAATCTGAATATCATTTAATTAAGGTTCCACTATTTTTTTTTTTTTTGATTTTTAATGCCTGCTGCTAACGGATATTGTTGTTCAATAATTAAAAAAAAGATTGAATTTTAAACGTATGTTGCTTACTAATTTATTTATTTATTTTTGATTTTTTAGTGCTTGTTGCTAACTAATTTATTTATTTTTAACGCATATTTCACTCATTATATTATTTTTTTGCTTTTAAGTTGTATTGAACACCTATTGCTCACTTATTTTAAAAAAATATATGTTTTGTTTTTTAACGATAATATTTTTTACTTTTCTAATGATAATATTTTTAAAGAAAACAATTTTTTTACTGTGATATTTTGTCATATTAACCATCTTTCTATTATTTACAATATTTTTAATATCATTTTCTAAAGTATATTCGAATTTTTACGTTAATTTTAATATCGTTTATCAAAAATTTAAGCAAATATCATAATTTGACTTTTAATGAATATCATGAACCCATTATCCTATTGAGAAAAATATTAAAGCATGGTCAATCTAATCTCAATATCATTTTTCATTTAAAATGATGTTCAAGAAAATCTGAATATCACTTAATCAAGCTTCCACTATTAATTTAATTTTTTTATTTTTAATGCCTGCTTCTAACTTATGTTGCTGTTCAGTATTGGAATTTTTTTTTGAATTTTAAACGTATGTTGTTTACTAATTAATTTATTTATTTTTGATTTTTTATGCATGTTGCTCACTAATTTATTTATTTTTTTAACGCATATTTCACTCATTAAGATATTTTTTTGCTTTAAATTGTATTGAACGTCTCTACTCACTTATTTTTTTAAAAAAAAATCTGTTTGGTTTTTTAACGATAATATTTTTTACTTTTCTAATGATAATATTTTCGAGAGAACGAATTTTTTTATTGTGACATTTTGTTATATTAACCATTTTTTAAATATTTACAGTATTTTTAATATTATTTTTCAAAGTATATTCGAATTTTTACGTTAATTTTAATATTATTTATCGAAATTTAGCAAATATTATAATTTTAACTTTTAATGAATATCATGAACTAACTATCCTATTGAGAAAAATTATTAAAGCATGGTCAATTTAATCTCAATATCATTTATTCATTTAATATTAAAAAATGTTCAAGAAAATCTGAATATCATTTAATCAGGCTTCCACTGTATGACTGCACAAATCTGAATATCATTTAATCAGGCCAGGTGACGGCGACGGACGGCGACGACGACGGTGGATTGTTGCCCTTTAAAATATTGAATGTAGTAAGACTGCAAATTAAATCAATCCATATGAGTTATTTAGGGTATTTTGTGAATTTTTATTAGCTTAAATAGAAAGTAAATATGAGTTAATTTAGGGTGTTCATTAAAAAATTAAAGTCAAGAATGACCTACATTAGCAAGTTACCAAAAAGGTTAAAGTCAAAAACTGCATTAAATGTTCACTACTCTATTAATAATCCAAGAAAACTCATTTATTAAGAACCATTGGATCAACAACCAATGTTTCAGATTTGGGATGTATCAAATTTTTTTCATATATATATATATATATATATATATATATATATATATATATATATATATATATATATATATATATATATATATATATATGGAAGCAGATCAAAAGTCCCCCTTAGAAACCCCCTAAAAATCTCTCTATATAATCCGTATTTAATGTTAATATATGTTAATATTAACATTAAATACTAAAATTAACATTAAACTAAATTGAAATTATATAATTAACATTAATATAAAAAAAATAAAAATTTTAATATTAACATTAACGTTAATATTAACATTATAACATTAACATTAATATTAACATTAATAATTATTATTACGAATTAGAGTGAGGGAGTTTTTAGGGGTTTTCTAAGGGGAGCTTTTGATCATCTCCCATATATATATATATATATATATATATATATATATATATTAATATATAATATATATATATATGGTGTGGTCCTTCATCTCGCACAAGATCAGACAGGACCAGGAGGTAGGGAACTTCAACGATCTTCTTGCCACTTGGGGCAAAGCATCGCACGTGTCACTCCCCGTTCCCGGAATGCGTATTTTTATACATGTACAGCTCATGTGTATTTATTTAGTATTTATCATGTATTATTCTGTATTTAAATTTTTTAAATTTTCATGTTAATTAATTATCTGCTCTTTAAATTCCATGTTAATCTATTTCCTGCAATTTTATTTCCTGCATTTTATTTCCTGTATTTTATTTCCTGCATTTTATTTCCTGCTTTAGTCTTAGTGGGTTTCGGCTTGGGTGGATCTGTGCAACCCGGCCCATTAGCTCCCACCTACCACCATCTTCCTATTTAAAGCTTCCATCTCTTTCTCTCTCCTCATTACTTCATTCTCACCATTACTTCTTCTTCTTCTTCTTCTCTCATTACTCTCCACCACCTACCACAGCAGGAGAAGGCAAGTGCAAACTTGCTTCTCAATCACCCATTTTTATGGTTCATTTCCCTTCCTCTCATGATCCTGAGAGAGATTAGTTCTTAGCATTTTGATTTCTACGGCTGGTTTTCTCTAGATCTAAGTTATAGTATTTCGGCTGTTCATGGGTTCTTGGTCCACCATATTAGCGTGTATTTCTGGCACTGGAACAGGCTCCATAGGACTTGGAGTTTGGGAGATGTTTCACGCACCACGTTCTTACGTGCTCGCGTAAACATCAGCCCAGTCACGCACACGTTCTTACGTGTCTGCGTGTATTTTCAGTCACGCACACGTCTTTACGTGTCTGCGTGTATTTTTAGTCACGCTCGTGTTCTTACATGTTAGCGTGTATTTTGTCACACTAACGTTCCCATGAGCGTGCGTGTATTTTTATCACGCTCGCATTTGAGTGCGTGAATTATTTGTCACGCTCGCGTTGTCTGCGTGTATTTGAGTCACGCTCCTGTCTTTATACTGTGTGCGTGACTTTTCACGCTCATGTCCCTGAGCTTGCGTGCGTGACTTTTCACGATCACATTGTGCGTGACTTTTGGCGTGCGTGACTTTTCACCCTCATGCTGCGCGGCGTGCGTGAATTATTTGTCACGCTCATACGCTCACGTTGCCAGCACGTATCACTTGTCACGCATCACTTGTCGCACCCACTGATCACGCTCACGCTTACCGGAGTGTACTACTTTTTACGCTCGCTCCTTCATGCCAGACTTGGCGTACTTTTCACGCATACGATCCTTGCGTGACTTTTGGACTTAGCTTAGACTTGTTAGCATGACTTCTTGACCTGGGTGTTTTAATTGTCTTATAATTATTCATTTAATGATGGCATGATAATTCTTCTATTATCCTTACGCCTTTTTGCATGAACTTGATAAATCATGACATGTTAATATTATAAATATGGATTGTTGTGTAGAATGTGTCATGTGTCTTGATTAATCCATGGATATCCAGTATGACTAGAACTTAATTCTGAGGAGTTATGGACCCGACCCCATGTAATACTAATTGACTTTCATGCCTTGATACCATTGATAATAATGGTTATCTTGACTATAATTGATCATGCGTTCCTAGATGGGACTAAGAGACTGGCTAGTCGTCTTATTGAATGAAATGAATGAGACACGTTCATGTAATGAACTATTGTACTCGATTAGCCGATCCCGAATATTGGCATACAGGCACATGCAGGCTTCAAAGTAATTATTTATTATTTAATTTTCTATTTATCTTACAAAGACAGCATGTGTACTTTATGGGCAAGGCATGATTATTCCGTGGTTAAATTGATTGTTGTATCACGCTATGTAAAACCTACAACCTAGCCGCACGGGTATCGTTGTAGAGTTGCGCATATCGTACCCCGTACGAAAGTACTCATTCGAATGACCATGATCCACGGCATGGAACTTCACTCAACGTAGAGACCATTAAGTCAAATAAAATAATGATGGCATGGAGAGAATGGATTCCCGAGTTCTTATATGGCAGCCCCCTTGGGACTATTAAGTGCCCGACGGGCCGGCTGGTTCCCACAGATACTGTAAACCTGTCACACGGGCAGGGAACAGTATCTGCTATATTATTGTACATGCTATAACGACGGGCGTCCCGCTGGGACTCGTCTAACTACATGATTGGCGCACATGATTGATTGGATAGACTAGCCTTGCTTGCACATAGTAAGAACTGAGGAATCCCTAATTGCATAATTCCAGGATAACTTGGGACTCATAATAGCAAGCCGTAGAATTTGATTGGCCGTTCAAGATGATTTGTTTGTGTACTGTACTACTCTGTTACCTAACTGGGATGATCAGAATGTCAGGACATGACGGGCCAACTTCTGTCCTTGTTTGGTTGGGAGGTTGGTTCGAAGTGTCGTGATGTGATGTGAATCCTAGTAGCAAGCAGAGATCTATTATTATATTCTTTTACTTACTGGTTTATGTCCTTCATATCGTCCTTCCTTGTGGTACTTGCTATTAGAGGTCTAACCTCTCTGGTTTTGCATGGCCAGATTTAGAGCCGGTTCCCGAGGATCCAGCGTACTTCTACCTCCAAGATGGTCAATACTAGAGGGATGATCGCAGGAGGATTCGAGTGGGTTTCCTACTTCACCGCTCGTTTTGTCATTTACTTTATACTTAGCCGTTTGGCACCGACATGTTAGTCGGATTATCTTGTACTTACTTTCACATGATTGTAATTAAGTCAGACTGCAGCTGATAACAATTGTGTATACTTGCTATATCATCTGGCTATATTTTGTAAAGCCAGATCTCAAGAACATTTTGACTGAGCGTTTGGAATGCCTTACTCTGCTTATCTTACATGTTCTCTATTACTGTTTCCTTGTTTGAATGATTGAGACAATAGATGTGAAATAACCATAGTAAGACCTTTATGTAGTATGCACCCCCTCGTCTGGTTAGACAGCATTGATCGTATTATACGGTATTCATCTACCCGTAATACGTAGCTGGCTGAGTCATTCCCCCGCTCTCCAGTTTCTGGTTCTGGGGCGTGACAAGGTTTTAGTGGTGGCCCATGCAGGTCTGATTTCAGACTTGTGGGGTGTTTTGATTTATAGGATGTCTCAATCACACATGTTTTCCCTTGATCTCCTGATTCGTTATTCTCAACTCTTGCTTGACATTCCGATATCCTTTGACTTCATTGATCCTTCATGTCCGGTCGTTTGATTATTCTCTTGTCCCTTTTCTTAGGGGCACCTCGTCCGCACCTGTCAGAGCTGGACAACCGCAGGAGCAACATGGACCACCTGACCCTGTGGTCAGCAACAAGGGCCAGTACTGACCCCCAAGAGGCTACCCAGGAAGAAGTGATAGTGGAACCAGCGGCTGGATCGCAGTATCCGGATGTTCCACCACCACCGACAGTTCCACCTACCCAAGTGGACACACCAGCCCTTCTGGAGATCATGAGAGAAATGATGGCTACTCAGCAACATCAGATGTTGGCCCAGCAGCGCATGCACACTCAGCTACAAGAGCAAATGTGTTGCTCAACCAAGGATTGCAGACGGCTTTGGAAAGAGGAGTGAGGACTGATTCAGGAGCATCAGCTAGGTTTTGCAAGTACAACCCCCGCCGTTTCGAGGGCACGGAGGATGCCATTTCAGCAGATACATGGCTTAAGGATATGGAGGCTATCCTGACAGCAACTAAGGTGCCGGCAGAAGAACGTGTGGATCTAGTGAAGTTGTTACTTCAGGATCTCGCACGTGATTGGTGGGAATCAGAGGAAGTGGGCATCAGACGTCCTGTGGCTTGGGACGATTTCATAGCAAGATTCAAGACCAAGTACTATGGAGTTATGGCGCAGTTTGAGCTACAACAGAAGTTTATCAGCCTCAAGCAGGCCGGCAAGACTGTAGATGCTTACGCAGCGGAGTTCTGCAGATTGAGTAGATTTGCCCCAGAGATGGTAGCGACGGAGCGCCAGAGGGCTATGAGGTTTCAACAAGGGTTCCATCTTGAACTCTTACAACTGATCGAGGGGCACAATTACCAACTTTTGACGAAATATTAACATCAACTCGAAGGCATGAGAACACCATACAGAGGCTTGCAGTAAGGACTGGGGTCAGAAGAGATCCCACAGTCAGATTGAAGGAGGAGGGGGAGCAGCGCCCCGAGCAACAGCACCATCCACTGGCATTCGTATCCACGATGTGGCGATACGAGGACCAGCACCACCCAGGCAGCAGCAGCAACAGCATCAGAGGAAGAACCAGCAACCCCCGGCGGGCTGCACTTATTGCGGAAAGATAGGACACACTAGAGATGTGTGTCGGACATTGAATGGACTGTGTCTGATATGTGGAAATCCAGATCATCGGGTTACCACATGTCCCATGAATTCGAGGTCAGGAGGACCAGGACAGCAGTTTCCTGCTCTGCCAGCAACAGGGGCAGGCCAATATCGAGGACCAGCAGTGGCAGTAAGGCCGTTGGCACAGCGTCCGCAGGCTCAGATGTTTCGGCAGCAGGGACCGCCGATGCAGCAACACCAGCATAGACCACCCCAATATCATCAAGGAAGAGGCCAGCAGCAGCATCAGGTTAGGCCGCAGCATGGAAATCAGCAAGGAGGTCGAGGGCAAGCATTCACTCTGTCCTTGGAGGAGGCATTGGCATCGGGAGATGTTGTGGCAGGTAACATTCTCGTCGCCTCATATCCCGCAGTAGCATTGTTTGATTCGGGAGCATCCCATTCATTTATATCTGCACAATTTGTGACACGACTAGGAATGGAGTTCGAGGCATTGCCAGGGAGGTTGAATATACTCACTGGTAATGGGCTCGTAGGGGTTAGTAGAGTTATTCTAGCGTGTAGCATTGTAGTTTGCGGGCATTCCTTACCCACCCGGTTGATAGAATTTTCTGTTGGAAATTTCGACGTTATCTTAGGCATGGACTGGCTGAAAGACAGTCATGCGACAATAGATTGTCATAGAGGGAGTGTATCTTTTGATATTCCAGGCATGAAGAGATTCACCTTAGTCAGATCAGAGGCAACTCAACCAGAGCAGGGAATAGTAGCGGCAATGGAAGAAGTTCAGATCCCGAAGGTAGTTGAAGAATTTCTAGACGTATTTTCTGAAGAACTTCCAGGACTTCTACCGGTTAGAGATATTGAGTTCAGCATAGAATTAGCACCAGGAACTAAACCGATATCAGATCGAGTTTACAGAATGGCGGATTCAGAGCAGGCCAAGGTATATCAGCACATAGAGGAACTGAAGGAGAAGAAATTCATCCAAGCTAGCGTGTCACTATGGGCAGCACCAGTGGTACTTGTAGGGAAGAAGGATGGGTCATCTAGATTGTACATTGACTACAGGAAGCTTAACGCGGCAACAGAGAAGAACAAGTACCCATTACCCAGGATCGACGACTTATTTGATCAGTTGAGCCAGGCTAGAGTTTTCTCCAAGATAGATCTTCGTTCAGGGTACCATCAGGTGAGGGTTCGGAAGGAAGATATTCCTAAGACAGCATTCAGGTCGAAGTATGGGCATTATGAGTTCTTAGTAATGCCGTTTGGTTTGACCAATGCTCCAGCAATATTCATGGATTTGATGAACCGCATCTTTATGCCATACTTAGACCAGTTTGTCGTTGTGTTTCTTGACGACATTCTCGTATACTCTGCTAGTGAAGAGGAGCATGAAGACCACCTCAGGAAAGTGTTGCAGGTTCTGAGAGAGAACCAGTTGTATGCCAAGCTCAGTAAGTGTGAGTTCTGGACGGATCACATTTCATTTTTGGATCATATCATATCAGGAGCTGGAGTAGCAGTAGACCCCAAGAAGGTAGAAGCAGTAGAGAGTTGGCCAGTACCCAAGACCGTAGCAGATGTGCGGAGTTTCTTGGGATTGGCAGGATATTACAGAAGGTTTGTCAGATTTTGCAAGGCTTTCAGCACCCATGACCCGCTTGACCCGGAAGGATGTACCATTCATTTGGTCGACAGAATGTCAGGCATCATTCGAGACTTTGAAGCAGAAGTTGATATCAGCACCTATTCTTACATTACCAGTTGGACCTGGAGGTTTTACAGTATATTGTGATGCGTCAGGTAAAGGACTTGGATGTGTCCTTATGCAACAGGGGAAGGTGATAGCATATGCATCTAGGCAGCTTGGGACCACGAGAAGAATTATCCAACTCATGATTTGGAGTTAGCAGCAGTAGTGTTTGCTCTGAAGTTATGGAGGCATTACTTATATGGTGATCGAGTGGAGATGTACACAGATCATAAAAGTCTGAAGTACATCTTTACTCAGAAGGAGCTGAACATGAGGTAGAGAAGATGGTTAGAGTTGATCAAGGATTATGACGTGGAGCTTCAGTATCATCCAGGCAAGGCTAATGTAGTAGCAGACGCTCTCAGCAGGAGAGGCGGCGTTTTATGTTGACCACACAGAAGCATATCTTAGAAGACCTTCAGGAGATGGGCATCGAAGTTATATTTCCTAGTGATGTAGGAGTTCTAACTAGTCTACAAGTTCAATCTGACTTGGTAGATAGGATCAAGGCAGCTCAGGCACAGGACCCAAGGATTCAGAAGCTTAGGGCAGAATGTGAGCCAGGACTCAGAAAGGAGATGGATTCACGAATATGGTACACTTAGGTTCGGATCGCATTTATGTGTACCTAGTAGAGATATCAGACAGGAGGTCATGGCAGAAGCTCACAGTTCTCAGTATTCTATTCACCCTGGAGGGACCAAGATGTTCCAAGATATCAAGCAGCATTTCTGGTGGAACGGAATGAAGAGGGAGATAGCTAGATTCGTTTCCCGTTACTTGGTATGTCAGCAAGTGAAGGCAGAACAGCAGAGGCCAGCTGGGTTATTACAACCGCTTCCTATTCCGGAATGGAAGTGGGAACACATCACAATGGACTTTGTGACCGATTTACCGAGATCACCAAGTGGTAAGGATGCTATTTGGGTGATAGTAGATCGGCTTACGAAGGTAGCACACTTTCTTCCTTTCAGAGTAGGACAACCTACAGAAAAGTTAGCAGAGTTATATATGCAGATAGTCAGGCAGCATGGAGTCCCTGTCAGTATTGTGTCGGATCGGGATACCCACTTTACATCACATTTCTGGAAGAGCTTACATCATAGTCTTGGTACCAAGTTAAGATTTAGCACGGCTTACCATCCGCAGACGGATGGACAATCAGAAAGAACGATTCAGACTTTAGAAGTCATGTTGCGAGCCTGCACTTTAGATTTTGGAGGATCTTGGGAGAGCCACCTGCACTTGGTTGAGTTCTCATACAATAATAGTTATCAAGCCAGTATCCAGATGGCGCTATTTGAAGCACTATATGGTAAGAAGTGCAGATCACCGCTTGCATGGGATGATATCGGAGAGAGGAAAATGTTAGGCCCAGAGATGATTGTTCAGACGGTTGAAGTGGTTAAGGGAATTAGAGAGCGACTTCGAGTTGCGCAGGACAAGCATCGTCATTGGGCGGACCAGCATCGTAGGCCGTTAGAGTTCTCTGTTGGGGACCACGTATTCTTGCGGATCTCACCTACTCGTGGGTCATTAGATTTGGCGTTCGCGAGAAATTGAGTCCGCGGTACGTGGGCCCATTCGTTATCCTTGATCGGATAGGCGATGTTGCTTATCGTTATCCCTCCCACCTTCGTTACGAGAGGTGCATGACGTGTTTCATGTATCTCAATTACGTAGGTATGTATCGGACCCAAGTCATGTCCTCGATCATTCGGAGCTGGTTGTTGGTACCAACCTGTCTTACGAGGAACAGCCTGTGTCCATTTTGGACCGAAGAGAGAAGATACTCAAGAACTGAACAATTAGTCTTGTCCGTGTTGCTTGGGGTCATCACTCCTTGGGAGAGTCAACATGGGAACGTGAGGATGATATCCGATCACGGTATCCACACCTGTTTGACTCACAGGGTATATCTCTTTCTGTATACCTTGATTGTCTTGATTTCTCATGCTTATCGCCTTATGGATAGAACTACCTGATATCGTAGATTGATGAATTTACATATATAGTACTTGCTTTTGATATGGTAATAATCATTGCTTGCTCACTAGAATTGCTTGTATTAGTTTAGCCCGATGTTTCTATCCTGCTTGGATTTGAAATTCCGAGGACGAAATTTTTCTAAGGGGGGTAGAGATGTCACTCTCCGTTTCCGGAATGCGTATTTTTATACATGTACAGCTCATGTGTATTTATTTAGTATTTATCATGTATTATTCTGTATTTAAATTTTTTAAATTTTCATGTTAATTAATTATCTGCTCTTTAAATTCCATGTTAATCTATTTCCTGCAATTTTATTTTCTGCATTTTATTTCCTGCATTTTATTTCCTGCTTTAGTCTTAGTGGGTTTCGGCTTGGGTGGATCTGTGCAACCCGGCCCATTAGCTCCCACCTACCACCATCTTCCTATTTAAAGCTTCCATCTCTTTCTCTATCATCATTACTTCATTCTCACCATTACTTCTTCTTCTTCCTCTCATTACTCTCCACCACCTACCAGCAGCAGGAGAAGGCAAGTGCAAACTTGCTTTTCAATCACCCATTTTTATGGTTCATTTCCCTTCCTCATGATCCTGAGAGAGATTAGTTCTTAGCATTTTTGATTTCTACGGCTGGTTTTCTCTAGATCTAAGTTATAGTATTTCGGCTGTTCATGGGTTCTTGGTCCACCAATATTAGCGTGTATTTCTGGCACTGGAACAAGGCTCCATAGGACTTGGAGTTTGGGAGATGTTTCACGCACACGTTCTTACGTGCTCGCGTAAACATCAGCCCAGTCACGCACACGTTCTTACGTGTCTGTGTGTATTTTCAGTCACGCACACGTCTTTACGTGTCTGCGTGTATTTTTAGTCACGCTCGTATTCTTACATGTTAGCGTGTATTTTTAGTCACGCTAACGTTCCCATGAGCGTACGTGTATTTTTAGTCACGCTCGCATTTGAGTGCGTGAATTATTTGTCACGCTCGCGTTGTCTGCGTGTATTTGAGTCACGCTCCTGTCTTTGTACTACGTGCGTGACTTTTCATGCTCATGTCCCTGAGCTTGCATGCGTGACTTTTCACGATCACATTGTGCGTGACTTTTGGCGTGCGTGACTTTTCACCCTCATGCTGCGCGTGCGTGCGTGAATTATTTGTCACGCTCATACGCTCACGTTGCCAGCACGTATCACTTGTCACGCATCACTTGTCGCACCCACTGATCACGCTCACGCTTACCGGAGTGTACTACTTTTTACGCTCGCTCCTTCATGCCAGACTTGGCGTACTTTTTACGCATACGATCCTTGCGTGACTTTTGGACTTAGCTTAGACTTGTTAGCATGACTTCTTGACCTGGGTGTTTTAATTGTCTTATAATTATTCATTTAATGATGGCATGATAATTCTTCTATTATATCCTTACGCCTTTTTGCATGAACTTGATAAATCATAACATGTTAATATTGTAAATATGGATTGTTGTGTAGAATGTGTCATGTCTTGATTAATCCATGGATATCCAGTATGACTAGAACTTAATTCTGAGGAGTTATGGACCCGACCCCATGTAATACTAATTGACTTTTATGCCTTGATACCATTGATAATAATGGTTATCTTGACTATAATTGATCATGCGTTCCTAGATGGGACTAAGAGACTGGCTACTCGTCTTATTGAATGAAATGAATGAGACACGTTCATGTAATGAACTATTGTACTCGATTAGCCGATCCCGAATATTGGCATACAGGCACATGCAGGCTTCAAAAATAATTATTTATTATTTAATTTTCTATTTATCTTACAAGACAGCATGTGTACTTTATGGTCAAGGCATGATTATTCCGTGGTTAAATTGATTGTTGCATCACACTATGTAAAACCTACAACCTAGCCGCACGGGTATCGTTGTAGAGTTGCGCATATCGTATTCCGTACGAAAGTACTCATTCGAATGACCATGATCCACGGCATGGAACTTCACTCAACGTAGAGACCATTAAGTCAAATAAAATAATGATGGCATGGAGAGAATGGATTCCCGAGTTCTTACATGGCAGCCCCCTTGGGACTATTAAGTGCCCGACGGGCCGGCTAGTTCCCACAGATACTGTAAACCTGTCACATGGGCAGGGAACAGTATCTGCATATTATTGTACATGCTATAACGACGGGCGTCCCGCTGGGACTCGTCTAACTACATGATTGGCGCACATGATTGATTGGATAGACTAGCCTTGCTTGCACATAGTAAGAACTGAGGAATCCCTAATTGCATAATTCCAGGATAACTTGGGACTCATAATAGCAAGCCGTAGAATTTGATTGGCCGTTCAAGATGATTTGTTTGTGTACTGTACTACTCTGTTACCTAACTGGGATGATCAGAATGTCAGGACATGACGGGCCAACTTCTGTCCTTGTTTGGTTGGGAGGTTGGTTCGAAGTGTCATGATGTGATGTGAATCCTAGTAGCAAGCAGAGATCTATTATTATATTCTTTTACTTACTGGTTTATGTCCTTCATATCGTCCTTCCTTGTGGTACTTGCTATTAGAGGTCTAACCTCTCTGGTTTTGCATGGCCAGATTTAGAGCCGGTTCCCGAGGATCCAGCGTACTTCTACCTCTAAGATGGTCAATACTAGAGGGATGATCGCAGGAGGATTCGAGTGGGTTTCCCTACTTCACCGCTCGTTTTGTCATTTACTTTATACTTAGCCGTTTGGCACCGACATGTTAGTCGGATTGTCTTGTACTTACTTTCACATGATTGTAATTAAGTCAGACTGCAGCTGATAACAATTGTGTATACTTGCTATATCATCTGGCTATATTTTGTAAAGCCAGATCTCAAGAACATTTTGACTGAGCGTTTGGGACGCCTTACTGCTTATCTTACATGTTCTCTATTACTGTTTCCTTGTTTGAATGATTGAGACAATAGATGTGAAATGACCATAGTAAGACCTTTAAGTAGTATGCACCCCCTCGTCTGGTTAGACAGCATTGATCGTATTATACGGTATTCATCTACCCGTAATACGTAGCTGGCTGAGTCATTCCCTCGCTCTCCAGTATTCTGGTTCTGGGGCGTGACACACGGCCACCAGATCATCGCAGCCGCCTGCATTTGGGTCCTGAGGAAGAATCGCAACAAATTCATATACGAATGACGCCAATACAACACTAACCAACTGATCAGAGAGGTCCTCAGACAGACCCACAAAATCAGCAGATTCTGCAAGCATGCCAGGGAGGGATTCTGGGATACCCTCTACATCTGACCACTTTTGGGGACGCGAGCAGCTCTTCGCTCCCTCCTGCTTTAGTTTTTGCCGTTCGGCACTTTTGTACTTTCTTGTAATGGCTTCGGCATTTTGCGCCTAATATAATCGAGGTTCGATTTTAATATATATATATATATATATATATATATTATATATATATATATATTTTATTTTTTTATATATGTTGTTATACAAATATTTAACGAATATTACTAACTTGAAATGTAGAAATTCAACAACAGAGGCTTGCTTGCTGGCAATGTCCTGGGCAGAATTTCTCCCCTTCCAGTTTGCTTGAAGGATCAATTGGAGTCTGCCCCAGGATTCAACTGTTGAATCTTCTATTCTAGCACTGAACGAAAGTCACTCTTAACTAATTGTATTTTTCCCCTCTGGTTTGGTTTTTGATGCTTAAAGTATTTCAAAAATTAATTGATTTTATGACAAAACAAAATTTTTATATATAGACGGTAGTAGGTCTTTTGAACAGACATGTCTGTCTATTCCTTGCCAAAGGTTGTGTCCTGCTAGACAGTTATTGAATTTAAATCTAAAATTCAAAAAAAAAAAAAATTAAGGCATATTAAATCAAAGACCAAGTATTTCCAATGTGGGATTGTGATTCTTTTTCAAACTCTTAAATTTTCTAACAACACGTACATTTGAAACAAAATCACATATCTATATTTACAGTTAGTAGAACATGCACATGCTGTTAGAAAATATTTAATTTTCTCCTTCAAGAATCTGTAAACAAAATAAACAAAAAAAAGTTATCGGCCTCTGGAAAAATCGTGCACGAAGCACTGCCCTAAGAGTTAATTCGGGTCTATGTCCAGACTTGTTACAAATGCTCATAGTGGTAAAACCCCCGCTCTACCGGTATCTCCTCGTTGCACACAACTTCGAGAGATCGACCCCAACTTAGCTACGCCCAGAGCTAGGATGTGAAGAAGAGAAAGAGTTTTCGGAAAACAACACTTTAGATAGATATTTTAAGTAGGAATTTTATGTGTTCAGAAGAAGAAGAAAGGACTCAATATATAGGTAGAATTCCAACGGACAGAATAATGACCAATAAAGTAGAAGTTACAAATCAATGGTAATAAAATAAGACGTTATACATGAATAAAATAAAAAAATATGGTTCAAAGAAACTGGACAAAATTAAATGTGTCCAACGTTCAAAATTATTAATGAGAAGCAAAAAGTTATAAGGGTCTCAACCCGAAACCCTGTCAAACCGAACTGAGTTGAGCGGCGGCGGCATGCGCGTGTGGCTCATATGGCTACCCACACAGTACTTCAATTAAGCAAAATGAAGTAGATTATTATATGCACCATAGTCCCTTTGTGCAAAACCGATGTGGGACTAAAGTAAAGCAGGAGAGTGAGTTTTTGCTCATGTAATGTGTGTGTGGGGGGGGGGGGGGGGGGCACTCACAACCAACACATGCACCGGAGAGGAGCAGTAATGATATGTTTCATGAGAAGTGTCTTTTGAACTTGAACTTACCTTAGTGATAATAGATCATATTTACTTAATAACGCAATGGATATATTAATCTTGAATTGTTCACTTCCTTTAGTAAATCAGGACAATTTGTTTCACGCATAACAAAACGTAAACACCATAGTTTGACACGTTCGTGTTCAATTTTGGTTCTGAACATATCCTGGTTTTCATGATAGCTTTAGTGAATTTAGCCTTTTTCTCTTTCTCTTTTTTTCATTCTCATAATGCGACCCCACATTTACTATCATATAGGTAACATTATTTAAGCATATACCGTACTACAACATATAACACATTATCTACCCTAGGAATGAGCTAATTAATGTGTTTTACTCATTTAATTTTTATCTAGCTGGTTTGCCTATTGAACCTAGACCATGGGATCTCCACTCTGCTAGGTTAGGTTTCCACCAGATCCAACTCATTTTGTAGGCTTTAAGCTCATTTCCCTCTATGTAAGCTTAATTTGCTGTCTAAGTAGGCATTTTGTCAAAGGATCTGCTATATTTTTCTTTGACTTCCCATAATCAATGAAAATTATTCCATGAGGGGGCAATTGCTTAATGGTATTATATCTTCGCCTTATATGCCTTGACTTGTCTTTGTAGACACTATTTTTGGCTCTGGCTTGAGCAGCCATACTATCACAATGTATACATATTCTTGTCACAGGTTCATGCCAGACGGGAGTATCCTCTAGGAATTTTTTTTTTTTTATCCATTCTGCTTCTTCAACAGCTTTATACAGTGCTATGAATTCTGATTCCATATTTGATCGTGCTATACACGTCTATTATGAGGATATCCAAGAAACTGTAGCTCCACCTAATGTAAACACATATCCACATTTGATTTGGTTTCTATGCTGTCAGAAATTTAATTTGCATCACTATATCCTTCTAAAACTGGTGGATATGAAGTATGGTGTAATCTACAATATAAAGTATTTTTCAAATACCTTAATACCCTTGTCAATGCTTCCCAATGATCTCGTTGGATTACTTTTGCATCTACTAAGCCTGCTTATTTAATAAGCAATATCAGGTCTAGTAGAATTCATCAAATACATTAGGCTTCCAATTATTTGTGAATACTCCAATTGTGACTTGCATTTCCTGGATTTTTCTTTAATTACAATTTGCATCAAAAGGGGTCACTGTTGGTTTACAATCAAATTGATTAGACCTTTTCAAAATCTACGTTATAATGAGACTGCGTAAGAATGTATCCATCATCATTTCTTTCGATTTGAATTCCTAAAATGACATCCGCTTGACCGAAGTCTTTCATGTCAAAATTTTGAATTCAACAACTTTTTTGTTGAATTTATAGCATCCTTACAAGTTCCTATTATTAGCATGTCATCTACATACAAGCATACCATGACACAAGAACCTTTCATATTTTATATGTGACTCATTTGTCAAATTCATTAATTTTGAATCCTTGTGTCATCATTGTATGATCGAACTTTTCATGACATTGTTTTGGAGCTTGTTTAAGTCAATATAATGACTAACCAAGTCTACAAACTTTATTTTCTTGTCCTTTGACCACAAAACCTTTTGATTGTTCCATGCATTTCTTCATCCAATTCTCCATTGAAAAAACTATTTTTACATCCATTTGATAAATTTTCATTTTGTAGATAGCAGTTATTGCAATTAATATCCTAATTGATATTATTTTAGAAACTGGAGAATATGTATCGAAATAATCCAACCCTCCTTTTTGTTAATATCCTTTAGCAACCATTAGGCTTATTTCCGGGAGGTAAATTAACCAAATCCCAAGTCTTGTTCTGTAAAATGGATTCCAACTTTATTATTTATAGCTTCCTTCCATAGAGGAGCTTATGGTGAAGACATAGCTTCTTTATACGTTTGTGGTTCAGCTTAAGTCAAGAAACTCATGAAATCCAGTCCAAAAATTTTAGGAATTTTCAACCTCTTTCCTCTTCTAGGTCTTGGATTTGGACATCTGAAAAAGAAGGCTCATCACATTCTCTTTTTGGTGAGTTATTCCTTTCTTCTTTGTAAGGAAAAATTCCTTTAAAGTATTATGCATATATCGACTCTATGATAGTGTTAACATTCATCAGAGATTTCGGATTAATAATTAAGAACCTATATGCAACACTATTTCTAGCGAATCCAATAATTACACAATCAATAGTTTTTGGTCCTAACTTAGTTCTTTAGGTAAATGAATTTAGAACTTTGCAAGCCAACTCCATACTTTGAGGATTTTATAAGTTAGGAATATTTCCTTTCCAGATTTCATAAGGAGACTTATTAGTCTTCTTAAATGGAATTCTATTCAAAATATGATTTGCAGTAAGCAAAGCTTCACCCCATAAATTATGTGGAAGCCCCGGACTATTCAGCATTGAATTAATCATACATTTTAATGTTCTATTTTTTTTCTCTGCAACTCCATTTTGATGTGGAGCATTTGGGGCAATAGTTTGATAAAAATTCCATTTGTTAAACAAAAATTAGAGAATTCGATGGAATCATATTCACCACCTCTATCTGATCTCACAATTAATTATTTTGTTTAATTTATTTTCAACTTCTATCTTGCTTGACTTGAACATCTCAAAGGCTTCATCTTTATTTTTAGTCAAGTAAACATAACAATATTTACTACAATCGTTTATAAAGGTGATAAAGTAAATTTTTTCCACCTCTAGTTGGCAGGGTCGGCCCTGTCCTAGGGTGACCGCCCAGGACCCATGAAGTAGAAGGGCCTCAATATATATATATATATATATATATATATAATATATAATATATATATATATATATTATATAATATATATGAAAAATTCTACAATACATCCCGTGGAAAAAGTTGTATCGATACATCCCAAATCTGAACCAAAGTAAATTTTTTCCACCTCTAGTTGGCAGGGTCGGCCCTGTCCTAGGGTGACCGCCCAGGACCCATGAAGTAGAAGGGCCTCAATATATATATATATATATTATATATATATATATATATATATATATATAGATATATAATTATATATAATATATATATGAAAAATTCTACAATACATCCCGTGGAAAAAGTTGTATCGATACATCCCAAATCTGAACCATTGGATGTTGATCCAATGGTTCGAATTGAGATCAAAAGTCAAAATCAGCATTAATGCTGTTTCAGATTAATAGAGTAGGGAACATCATTTAATGCTGATTTTGACTTTTGACCTCAATCCGAACCATTGGATCAACATCCAATGGTTCAGATTTTGGATGTATCGATACAAATTTTTCATGGGATGTATTGTAGAAGGACCCTATATATATATTATTGTAATATGTTAAATATTATTATGAATACAAAATAACATGGTAGCTACTTAGTGTAGTTGGTTTTCACTTCACACCTACTATGTAAAAGGTCATGGGTTTGAGGCCTAGTGGAAGCATTTTGTTTCTTTTTTAAAATTGTTTCAGTTTTTTAAAAGGGGGCACCATTTGAAATTTTGCCCTGGGCCCCGAAATCTCTGGACCAGCCCTGCAAGTTGGTATAGACTTAAAATCACATAGTTCACTATGAATTGGTTTAATAATTCATTTGATCTCTCTAGGACAGAACTAAAACTTTGCTTTGCAAACTTTGACTCCGCACATATTTCACATTTATGCTTTTAATCAACATTGAATTTAGGTAATAGACCTAAGTTAACCATTCTATCCGAGGATCCATAATTCACATGTCCTAATCTAGCATGCCATATATTAAAAGATTCAACAATATAAACTAAATTCTTATTTTTTATTAACATTGTTAAGCATTACATTTAGTTTGAACATTCTATTAGATAGTATCCCTTGCCAATAAACATTCCAGCCTTAGTCAAAACAAGATTGAACCCTTTCTTACTAAGCAAGGGACCCGAAACTAGGTTTTTCCTAATTTCAGGAACATACAAGACATCCATCCATAAGGGGTAACAAATTTTCCAGCAGTAAATTTCAGCATTACATTTCCTTTTCCTTCTACCATTGATGAAGAAGAGTTTCCCATGTATATAGCTCATCTCCACCAGCAACTTCTTGGAAATCTGAAAACATATTTTTGTCACCACAAATGTGCCTTGTGGCTCCGGTATCAATCCACCAGCCTTGCACATTCGAGACCATGTTGACTTCAAACACAATAGCCAATAGATCAACATCCATGGCAGTAACATTGGCTTGGTGGTTGTGAGCAATATTTTGTAGTACTTTGGTCCTTTCAGTGGCGGCATTCTTGTGCTCTATGACCAGGCTTTCCAACAACCAAGCAGCTGCCCTTAATTTTCTTAAAATTCTGACCTTTTGGAGCAATTGAACGGACAGTCTTGTCTTCTTGGCACCCTTTTTGCCTTTCATTTTCTGGAAGTTTGACATGGAATTGTCTCTTTCAACCATGTTTGCATTTACTTCAATGTTAGGCATCGCAACTTTGTCCCCTTTTCTGTGATCCTCCTCAAACCGAAGCCTCAAAATCAGATCTTCAAGTGACATTTGCCTTCGTTTGTGCTTCAAGTATATCTTGAAATCATTCCATGGTGGCAACTTTTCAATTGTTGCACCACCTTCAAATATTTCATTAATTGAATAGCCTTCAGCATAAATTAGAATCACCTAAACCATTATTCATCAACAAAAGTTTATCTGAGGAAGATAAACATTCTCTTTTTGAGCTCATTAAAGAATATATATATATATATTATATATTATAATATATATATATATGCTTGGAGTTATGATATGCCTGAGCTTGACACCAAATCGCAACACAATATATGCTGTCTTAGTTAAAGATATGCTCTTGACAACAATGCAATGCATCGTCTTAACTTCAAAGCTAACCTGTAAGCAACAACTGACGTTTCCGTCTAGATATGATGGAAGCTATTATGACCGAGATGCAAAAACTCATAGATAATAGCTTAGTCCAGGAAGAACAACATCCTGATTGGGTCGCTAATATTGTCCCGGTCATGAAGAAAATGAGAATATTTGGGTGTGCATTCATTACGAGATCTCAATCGAGCCTGTCCAAAGGTTGAATTTTCTCTTCCAATCACGGACGTCACGATTGATAACACTTATGGCTTCGAACGTATTGTCCTTTATGGACTTGGAGTTGTTCTACTGTTTGATGACAGACTTAATCTTCCATGGTGAACTTAAGAAACTTGCCAACCAAAAACAATTTGGCACCACCATCTTCAGTCTTATATTCTTCTCAAACATTTCCTATACATCCTTGACAGAATAAATGTCATACAAAGTATCATCTAACGATTCATTATGTAGTTGTTATCCTGAGGCGTAATTTTGATGGAAAACAGAGAACGAAATAGTTGTCTCATAGTAACAACGTTTCGTAGCAACACTTCAAAGAAGGTGCACCACAGATATCCTTGGAGGATTCCGGGTAATGAAAATCTAAAGAGATTTCGTTACAATAGCAAACGAAAGGAGAGCTTCTTTTAGGAAGGTACAAATTGAGTTGCTAGCAGCAGCAGCGACGAAAGCCCACAAGAAGTACTGATTAGATCAGAGAAGAAGAGAAGGAAAGAAGAAAGAGAAAGGCTGCTTTGCTGGGGTGATAAGATCACCGTTGCTCAAAGCAAGATTCGCCTATATACGATCCGCTTCCAGGAACCAGCAAGTTTTAGAGAACTTCTGGAACCTCGTCAGTCAATATTGAGACTTGAACGGACTTCCTGGACTTTACGGACTCCCTTAACTCTCTTCTTTGGTGCATCTTTCAAAGGAGGCCAAGGGGCTCTATTTATAGAGTGGAGTGACTTCACCTCCTCCTATCCGATGTGGGACTAAAATACCAATACTCAAAAATAGAGTTTTATTTTTAGATCATCCCACATCATCAAAAGAATGTGCCATCCACGCCTACCCCCGAACACTCCCGTGCATGCCGAGACATCCTGGTCCGTTTCCGAGTCCGAGTCCGCACAATAAAAATCAACTTACATTTTTTGTTGGAATTAATTCTTTTTCCTTCTAAAAAATACTCCCATATGATACACACTTGTGCCCCACCACACCTCATGTGCACACCTCAACACAAGCAATGCATTATTGATATACTTACCATTTGGTGTAGCCGATATGGGACTATCTTTCCTATCCAAAGGTAAACCACCAACAATCTCCCACATATCTCAATATAGGTTGAGCGTTCCCCACAGTGACGCCCATCATGTATTAGGAGAGATGTCGCTACAACTTGAATCTTCCCGTATAGGTTAAATAACAGCATGATACAAGAATGGACTAAGCCTTGAATTCTGCACCATAACTGCAATTCTTCCTACTCACATAATGACATCAACTGTGCTTCTGGCTGCACATTAAAAGCCTTGTGCCTCCTGGTTTCAGTGTATAATTTTTTTGGACGTCTACAAGTTTACCCTCAAGAGATTGCCTGATATATCTGTCCATATACTATAGATGAGTTCTTTAAAGAGTCATGGCATGAAGCATTGTTCTTCTTTGCGGTGCTACGTCGCTATGACATGGCTTAAAGCCGAGGCTTTACCCCACCTGGGTACCTCATTGTAGTGTCATACTACTGTAGCATGAGGTCACAAGCCTCTTTGTAGTGCCAAACTACCCCATGAAGCCTTGCGCTTCCATATGGTGTTACAACCGCTATGACATGACTTGCGAAGCCGAGGCTTTACCCTACCTGTTTACCTCTTCGTGGTGTCATGCCATTGTAACATGAGGACATCGTCCTCTTTGTAGTGCTGTCTACCTCTCTTTATTACGATTATCATATAGCATTAGGCTACCCCTATTGTGGTGCTACTCCGCTGTGACTTGGCTCACAAAGTCGAGCAGTACCCCTAACCGGGAACCTCATGGTGAGTCACCCCACTATAGCATGGAGTTACACTCCTTGTAGTGTTTGTGCTAGCGTGCTTCCTATAAAGCACTCCAGGCATTCACTCTGCCTGAGAACCTATTAAGGAATTTAAGCCAACCTTTCCACAGGATCCGTTTTTTCACAGAAATAATAGTAGACAATAGTGGTTGTAGGTTCGTAACCTCTCCATGCCACAGAGGACAAGTACCTACCATTCCTGATATTCTTCCGGTTAATAGTCCTCCCTTGAACCAAAGCTAGATGCCTAGTAGATTTCTCTTTGAACTAATACATAAAACTTTATGTAGGAACATAATAAACAATATCAGAATGCCTTCAAGCCAATTTTACAAGCTGTGTCATCGACCAGCTGGTGCTTGAGGCCCTTGTGAACGGATCCCCAGTTCTCCTGACTCCGAACATCAATCACTGCAATACACCCCTCTTGATGAGATCGTGTACTGCCCTGTGTTTCAACCGCACAATCCTTTTCTCCCGTTGAAGAGTCATTTGATGCCACTGCCGTAGTCGCCTGATTGTCACAGTATACGGTATCGCCGGTATTTACGCCCCAACCACTAGAAGATCATACATAAGTTCTCGAAGCCATTCTGCTTCCTCCGCTGCGGTATCAAGTACAAAGAACTCAGATTCTATGGATGACCGCGAGAGCATAGTCTGCTTCTTCGATTTCCACGATATAGCAGCTCCACCTATTATAAAAATGTATTCACCTGTGGACCTCTCGCTCTCCACTTCTAAGCACCAGCTAGCATCACTGAAGCCTGTCACTATCGACAGATTTCTGCTGTAGTGTAGTGCATATGTCTGAGTCTTCTTGAGATATCTCATAACCCGTTTCACAGTTTTCCAGTGCTCAATGCATGGGTTGCTCGTAAAACGACTCAACTTTCCCACGACGAAAGCTATGTCAGGCCTTGTGGCAGTAGTAGCATACATCAATCTCCCAATTACGCTTGCATACTCCAGCTATCTGACGCTTTCCCCTGAATTAGGCTTTAGCTTCAGATCACACCTGTACAGCGTATCGATCCCTGGAAGATCCTGATACCCGTAATGAGTGATTATCTTCTCAATATAATGAGACTGTGACAGCGCTAGTCCAGTGTCAATCCGGATGATCTTGATCCCTAAGATCACATCAGCTTCCCCCAAGTCCTTCATACTGAACTTCGTCGAGAGGAACTTCTTTGTCTCTGTGACACAGCTTATATCTGTACCTATGATTAGCATGTCGTCCACGTATAGACAAACGATGACTCCTCTTCCGTCAGCAAACTTCGTATAGATACACTTGTCTGTTTTACTGACCTGTAGCCATTTGACCTTATGACTTTGTCAAATATCTCATGCCACATCTTGGGAGCCTGTTTAAGACCGTACAAGGATTTTACCAACTTGTAGACTTTGTCTTCAAGATATTTTATGATAAATCTCTCTGGCTATTGCATGTAAATCTCTTCGGCCAGCTCGTAATTTAGGAAAGCCGTTTTCACATTCATCTGATATATCACCATCTTATGTATTGCTGTGAGAGCAATCAATATTCTGATGGTGGTCATCCGGGCTGCTAGAGCATATGTGTCAAAGTAGTCAATCCCCTGTTTCTGAGAAACCCCTTGGCTACCAACCTAGCCTTGAACTTGTCAATAGTTCCGTCTGCTTTCATCTTCTTCTTGAAGATCCATTTGCATCCGATGGGTTTCGCTCCTTCAGGAAGATCAACCAACACCCAAGTGTTATTTGAGGTTATGGAATCAATTTTATTGTCAATTGCCTCCTTCCAGAAAATAATATCTCTGGTCTTTATCGCCTCATCATAGGTAAGCGAATCTGCTTCCACATGATAGGTGATGAAGTCCACTACCAAAATACACTCAATTAGCGACGGATATTTAGCGACGGTAAATTTTCGTCGGTGTTAGCGACGGCTTCGTGGCCGCTCAGCGACTGAGTACCGACTACACGCCTTTGTCATTTTTTATTTTAATTTTAGGGGAGGAAAGGTCGCATATCCGTCGTTAGGCTGTCGGTAATATAGCGACGGATATCTAGTCGTCGCTACGTAGTCGATTATTTGGTGGGAATTGTGTAGGAATTTGGTGGTACATTTCTTCGACTACGTAGCGACGGATATTCCGTCGGATAATCAATAATAGCAACTAATTGGCGACGGATTATTAGTCGTCGCTATTCCATTGCTAAATTTACGTTCCAGACTTAAATAAAAGGCGGGGGAAATTTTTGTATTCCCCCCAAATTCAATCTCTCTCCTCTCTCACTCACTCTCTCTCTCTCTCTCGTACGCGGCTTCGGTGAACGGCGTCGGCGTCCTCTCCTCCTCTCTCTCCCGGAGGTAATCCCCTCCTCTCTCTCTCTCTGTGTCGCGGTTTGTCGACGTAGGGACAGCGGAGGCGGCGGGCTTGGGGACATTCGGGCTTGGGGCGGGGGCGTCGGGGGCTGGGCGGCGCTTGGGTCGGGGGCTGGGCGGCTGGCTTTGGGCGGGGGCGTCGGGGGCTGGGCAGCGGGCTTGGGGCAGGGACGTCGGGGCTGGGCGGCGGGCTTGGGGCTGGGGCGTCGGGGCTGGGCGCGGGCCTGGGGCGGGGGCGTAGGGGGCTGGGCGACGGGCTTGGGCGGCGGGCGTCGGGGGCTGGGCGACGGGCTTGGGCGGGGCGTCGGGGGCTGGGCGGCGGGCTTGGGGTGGGGGCGTCGGGGGCTGGGCGGCGGGCTTGGGGCGGCGGGCTTTGGTCGGGGCTGCGGGGGCTTTGCTTATCAAATTCATCAGTTTATATATTGGCTAAATAATGTGTTATCCATATTGGGTGTTATCCATTACTTTGGTGGTGTTTGGATTTGTAAATGTGAATATGGAGTTTGGGTTCATGGTGTATATGTTCATTGTGTCAAGGACAATGCCAGTTCTTCATCTGTATAAGTCAGTTGTGTGCTTCTATATAGATGTATATATCTATACATCTAACTGTGATATACATATAATGTGTATGTGTGCTTTAGAGAGTGACGAATGAAAGGCAGGCCTACCATGCCACGGCTTGGGGTGTAATGTGTGATTGTAGACATGGTAGGAATTATAGGTAATTAATGCTAGTGTGACTAGCTAAGGTAGTGCTTGCTAGATAATAAGGACAAGGTTCACAATATCGGTATCGAAATCGGTTTCGGACTATTCCTATGAGTATTGGTATCGGCGATATCGGTAGTATCGACGGTATCGTATCGGAGTATCGGACTTTGGTATCGGAAAACAAATAATTATTAATAAATTATTTACATTTAAAAACATATATTTTATACATTTAGGCATAATTTTAAGTATTTCAGCGTTATTTCTTAGTAGTTTTGAAATTATATGAAATAGTAGTCACCCTTACCGATTGGTTTTGCCGAATTGACCGGAACAAAGACCCCCAATGTCGGTATCCAATATTTGGTATCGGTCGGTATCGGATCGAAACATGCCAAACCGTATCGGTATCGGCCGTATCGGATCGGTATCGGCCGATACTTTAAACCATGCTATCGGTATCGAACTACCGGTATCGGTATCGGTATCGCACTATCGGTATCGGTATCGGTATCGCACTATCGGTATCAAACTATCGGTATCGAACTATCGGTATCGGATCGCACTATTGGTATCGGCCGATACTTTAAACCATGCTATCGGTATCGAACTATCGGTATCGGTATCGGTATCGCACTATCGGTATCGTATCGTTATCGCACTATCAGTATCGAACTATCGGTATCGAACTATCGGTATCGAACTATCGGTATCGGTATCGCACTATCGGTATCGAAATATCGGTATCGAACTATTAGTAACAACTGTATTTAGATTTTTCTCTTTTCGAGCTAGAATACTGGCGGCAACCCTGTCTTGTCCGATATGCATGCAAAATAGTAAGGCATTCCGCCTTAAGCATGGAGGAAAAACTTCTTTCTTTGATTGTCATCGTCAATTTCTGCCCGCGAGTCATCCTTGGAGAAAAACAAGGACGCATTCAGAGCTGGAAAACAAGAATTTTCTCATCCGCCTGCCAGATTGTCGAGATACGATTTTGGGAAGATGTAAAGGATTTGTCCACTGTAATGGAAGATCCATCGAACAATCGTGTCGATGGGTTCGGACAAAGCCATAACTGGACCAAACGGAGTATCTTCTGGGACTTGCCTTATTGGAAAGATAATCTTATAAGGCATAATCTTGATGTCATGCATATCGAAAAGAACGTGTTCGATAATGTCTTCAATACCGTCATGGATATTAAAGGAAAGACGAAGGACAATCCAAAAGCAAGACAAGACATAGCCGAGATATGCAAGCGTCCTCATCTGAACTTGATACAAAGGGGTGCTGGTGGACAATTAAGTAAGCCTATAGCGCCATACACATTGAGCAAGGAAGATAGATTAATAATCTGCAAGTGGATATCTAATTTAAGATTTCTCGACGGCTATGTTTCGAATTTGTCTAGATGCATTGATCTCAATGAACGTAAGCTAACGGGAATGAAGAGTCACGACTGCCACGTGTTTATGGAAAGATTACTGCCCATTGCTTTGAGAGAGTTGTTGCCTTCTGCTGTATGGGTTCCGTTGGCCGAGCTGTCTACATTCTTCAGGGATATCTGTTCAACTAAGCTGACGGTGCAACATATGGTACAACTTGAGGAGAAGATTGTCTTAACAATCTGCAAGTTAGAGAAAATATTTCCACCGGGCTTTTTCGACAGCATGGAGCATCTACCGATTCATCTAGCATACGAAGCCCGTGTCGGTGCATCTGTTCATTATCGATGGATGTACCCCTTTGAAAGGTAAATAAAAATCGATATAATTTAAGTGAAATTTAAGTGGATTTTACAATTCATTGTTAATTCTCAAGATAATTTGTCTCTTTAGGTACCTACACCATCTAAAGAAGAAAGTTGGCAACAAGGCTCATATAGAGGCTTCGATATGCGAATCATATCTTATCGAGGAGGTGTCAAATTTCTGCTCCATTTATTTCGATACTCATGTCGAGACAAATCGAAATAGACCTCAAAGGAATGAAGAAGACGTTGAGGATGGAGGTATATTCAATTTAAGGGGCAAGCCTATTGGGGCTAGTAAGAAACGGTGGTTGACCGACGATGAGTATGATACCGCTCACCGATATGTCTTGTTAAATTGTGACATACAAGAAGTGAGAGATTTGGAGAAGTAAGTGACTACGCCTCGTTATAATCTCTAATTTGGTGAATTAAGTGACTACACTTATTTTTATTCTCTCTAACAGTGTATTTAGAGGTGAAGTCAAAATGAGGACACCATATATTACAGATGAGGGACTTCAAAGAGAGGTTGATTGTACCTTTCCGTCCTGGTTTCGTAAATACGTAAGTAACTGAGATAATATGTTATGCGGCTACCATTAAAATATATGCAGCTAAAATATTTAAATTATCAATACATGTTTACAGGTTTTATTGCCTGAAACAACACTCATAAATGAGAGCATTCGTTATTTGGCATTGGGACCGAAGAAGCATGCAAAGACTTTGTCAGGCTATGTCGTTAATGGCTTCAAGTTTAAGTCAACTCAGCATGCTATAAATGCCGAATTTCTCAATGGTGGCTTCGATACCAAGGATTTCGGTATTTGCATAAGAGGCACCGTCTATGACGACGAGCCGGACTTTGACTATTATGGAGTGCTTCGGGATATTGTAGATTTACAATATACTGGCCCATATGATATGCATATTGTGATGTTCAAATGTGAGTGGTTCGATACGACACCAAATATCGGTTGGAGAATCGATAAACAATTTGGATTCGTCGATATTAATCATCGCAGGAAGTATAGAGGGTCCGATACATTTGCGATAGCAAATCAGGCTGTTCAAGTCTACTATACAAGCTATCCAAGGCGTCGTAGAGATCGATTTGACTGGTGGGCAGTATGCAAGATTAAATCTAGAAATACATTCAACATTGGAGACCCATCATACCAAGAGGACCAGATCGAAAAGTCCCAATACTTAGGACAACACTCAGATACAATGGATGTTGAAGATATTGTTGAGGAAAATAGAGGGAGGAAGAGGTTGATACACAAGACTTAGCTATCAACCAGGAAGAAAGAGGCGTCTTGTCCCAAATTTTGAGGCAGAAGAAAAGAAGAAAAGAAGAAGAAGAAGAAGAAAGAAGAAGAAGAAGAATTTGATGGGGATGAGGATACAGATGAAATCGACGATGAAGATAAGGATGAGGATGAGGATGAGGATGATATGATGATGATGAAGACGAGGCCGAGGATGAGAACGAAGACGATGATTAGGTTAAATATTGTTGTATATTAAAAATACTTCCAATTACGTGAACTAAGTTTGACCTCATAAAAGCAATTACGTGAATTCATGTTTTTTTTATTCGATTATTTACTTATTGCAGATGGCACTCCTAGTCTTTTTCGTCGTGGCGGCACTCGTCTCCTTACTGGTGGTATGTATATTTTAGTTTAGTTTTTTATATCCATTTATACTTTTATATTGTTAATTATGTTTATGTGTTCTATTTACAGGTCATGATGGCTGGCCGTGGTGGTGGTGGTGGTGGTGGTGTGTGGTGGTGGTGGTGGTGGTGCGGGTCGTGGTCGTGGTCGTACTGGTGCTGGTGGTCGTGGTCGCATTCAAAGTTCCCGGGATGTGACCCCATCGAGCGAGCCCGACCCGGAGAGTACCCCGGGCACAGACGTATCCCGCCCTCGATCGACCACTTTATCGAGGCATGAGTCCGGATCTGCTAGCGGATCCGTTTTGCTATCGGAACCACCAGCAGCGGATCCACCAGGGGATGCCCCAGTTACTGCACAGTGGGCCCCGGAGTACCCCCATACTCGGTTCCATCCGGTTACTGGGGAGTACATACGTAGACCCGCGGATCCTCCGACGGCACCAGAGAGGCCGAGAGGCGAGTTCCGACGAGAGCTATGGCCCGCGGGGACCTCGTAAGTAAATTTAAGTTAATTTATTAAATTTCTTTCATTTATTCAAGTTAATAATCCAGTCGTTTCTTCTTTGTAGGTTTTTTTCGTTTAATGTTGGCAGGGCCCTTGGAGAAATTATCAGGGCTAACTTCCACGGTC
This sequence comes from Iris pallida, assembly GCA_029216955.1. NCBI lineage: Eukaryota > Viridiplantae > Streptophyta > Magnoliopsida > Asparagales > Iridaceae > Iris > Iris pallida. The sequence goes on from JANAVB010013398.1 coordinate 9,239,534, forward strand.
CCTACCTCAACTTCTCGTCGGTGCCCCCAAATGCAGTACGTCTGGCTCGACGAGTTGAGGGTATATATCTATATCTTTTGGTTAAGTCTATGTGATTCTTTAATCAACCATTTTTTAAATTACGTGATAATTGATTTTCTGTGTTAGACAACGTACTGGTGGCCCCTTCATCGCGAGGAGGGGATCCGCAGGACCTACAAAAGCGTTGCTCGAAGAAGATACGGGTATGATTCATGACCTAAAAATGGGGCATACGAGGCCGAATTGGATCCGGCAGGAGTATATGAGGACCTCTAGGCATGATGGATACCCCTGCGTACAAGAGAAATCGGAGAAGGCGAAGGTTAGCCGATCTGTCGCGGGCCTTCATACGGGGGGATCAAGGTCCCACGCAGCGACACTTGCAATCTGGTGAGCCACCGTAAATTATTTCACTATCGAATTAGGTATTATTAATTAAAGGAGTTAATATTTGTCTACGAAAATTTCGTATGCAGGCCCCAACGTGGCGGTGAAGGAGGAAGGGCGCCAGACTTGGTCACCATCATGCATGACGTGTTCCAGCATATGCACAAAAGACGGAAGGACGGGAGCTTCGTCGACGAGAGGAGGGCCAAGGAGACTGATGTAAGTACTTTATATTTATGAGATTACATTAGTTAAAAGTATTCGGACTATAACTTAGGTAAACTTAGGATTCACACTAACTTAGTGAAACATAGGATTAGATTACAACTTAGGTAAATCTTTATATTAAATACATTCATTTGATAGGCTGCGTATCGTGAGGCCCTAGTGGGGCTCAGTTAACCGACACCGAGGATGTCGGTGAAACGCCCCTTCCGGACGCCCTCTTCTTTGGCCGCTCGGAACACTTGTTCGTAGATACACAGTCGCGGCTTTAAGAAAGGTTCCTGTACGGAGTCAGCTCCCTAGGTCTATTGCATATGGCGATGCAGAGATTTCTACCGACATCGCCTCCTCCGTGGCCCGGGCAGACGATGATGTTAGGTCGCAGCTTACGCAGCTGCACGACGGTGTCGTCCTTGCGGGAGCAATTTGCCACGTACTTTCTGCTGGCCTGCTCTGCTGCTGCCGCCGTCCTGCTGCTGTGCTGTCGGTATGTCTGCTGATGGTGCTCGTCCGTCTTCTACTGGTCCGTCGACTGCAGGTGTCGTCCGTCTTCCGTGGGCCATCTTTCTTTCAACCCTGATGCCCCTGTGGTACCGCCTATGACTGTGACGTCACTCCTGGATCTCATGTCCGCAGAGCAGCTACGCCGACTTCCCGAGCAGTGTCTACGACGGCTTGCCTGCGTACCTTGTGGAGGAGTATATTCGTCGGTCGCATATGGGATTACCACCACCGGACAATCGACCTCCTCCTTAAAATGTTTTATTAAGAAAATTTGGATTATTTGTGAGAGCTTTGGATTAATTGTGCTATAATCGGCTTATAGCACCGGATATTATGTTACTCTTTAGGATAATTGATATTTATTTTTTATTAATTTGGTTTGGTCTGTGATTCTTGGATAATTGGTGTGCATTAAATTCGTATGTACATATTTGGTCTATGTGATTCTTGGATAATTGGTGTGCATTAATATTGGTTTGGTTTATGCATATATTTGTCAACAGGGAACGTGCTGTAATTTTTTCCCAAAAAAACTCAGTTAGCGACGGACTAGTGACCGTTTAGCGACGGATAGTCCCAGTTGCCGACGATTTTTCGACGGATTAGCCGTCACTATCTGGAGTTTCTAAAGTGTTTCCAGGTAGCGACGGATGCTTGACGGATTATCCGTCGGCAAGGTTCTGGTGGTATAAACTTCGACGGAATAGCGACGGCCTGTCCGTCGCCAGGGCGACTGATAATTAGCCGCTACGCAGTCGCTCGCTTTAGCGACTGCTTAGCGATGGACTATCCGTCGACATGGTTCTGAAATGCCTGACATTTCCAGAACCATGGCGACGGAAGAATAGTCGCTAAGCCGTCGCTACGACGTCGCCACAATCGACGGCATAGCGACTATTCTTCCGTCGCCATGATACTGAAATGCCAAGCATTTCCAGAACCTGATCGACGGATAGTCTGTCAGTAGGCCGTCGCTAATCCGTCGTTAGTTACCGACGAATACCGACGGATGACCAACAGAACGATACGCTTTGATACGCTATTACGACGGTTTACCGACGGAATTACTCGCTATTGTCTACACAGTTCAGTACTTATTAGTTGAAATGGACGACTGTCCGTCGGAAATGCGTCGCTAAAGCTTCGTATTGTGACGTCGACAATATGTCGTTAACGGTCGCTTCACGACTACGTAGCGACGGACCGTTATTAGCGACGAGCTGATTGCCGACAGATTTTTGGCCAAAATCCGTCGGTTATCGGTCGCTAATCGTAATTACCGTCGGATTGGCGACGGATACGGCCGTCGCTAAATTGATAAATTTTGGTAGTGGTCATCTTCAAAGTTCTTCGGCCTCCTCGCTCGCTTCGATGACGGCTCAGCGAGTTCTGGTTCAATCGTTGTCTCTTCAGCAACAACTTCATCTTGGACAAATGGCTCATTGAAGATCTCAGTCTCCTTTGCACCTTCATCTTCTTCGGAATGTCCGATAGAACAATGTTCTTTTGCCTTACAAACTTGTCTTCAAAATATTTAGGATCGCGAGATTCGATGATATAATTTGACTCAATATCAAGAAATCTCTGAGCATCACTCTTCTCGGCATACCCCAAGAAAATTGTCTTTATAGTCCTTGCCCCAGCTTCTGAATCTTCTGATCTGGGAGCTTCACATAAGCCAACACCCCCACACTCGAATAACATTCAAGTTAGGTCTGACTTTGAACCAGAGTTCATGAGGAGTTACGTCCGAAGTTGCATACGACACTCTATTTAGAATAAAGTGGCCGTCAATGCAGCTTCTCCTCAGTAGCATTTAGGAAGATCTACAGTTAGCAACATTGAGTTCATTATTTCTATCAATGTTCTGTTCTTCCTCTCCGCTACTCCGTTAGATTGAGGAGAATACGGAGCAATAGTCTCGTTAACAATTCTATTTTCTCTGCAGAATGATGCAAATTCATGAGACCTGTACTCTACATCTCGATCACTTCTGAGTAGTAGTAGATTAATTTAATATTTAGCTTCAGTCCTAAAGTCTCTGAACTACTCGAATGCTGCATCCTTCTACTTGAGAAGTCATGTGAACGTGTACTTCGAGAAACACTTCGAACTGGCCTCTGTGGAGAATTGATAAAAGTCACAGATATCTGAGTGTACTAACTCCAGATGATTAGTACTTTAGTTCAATCGTCTGAGCAGCTTTCCAACAGTCTTGTATCTGCACAGACCTTAAAATTCTCTACCTCCTTACCCCCATATTCTGAAGATAAGGTCCCGGTAGGACAGCTTGAGTCTGCTTCTATCATAGAATAACTCTCAGTCCATTCAATGAAGTAACTTTATCGCCATCAGCAGAAGTTCAAACATCCCTTCACCATCGAACATCTTTTCGAAGCATGTTCCTCGCCAAGAAATTACCATCTAGCTAGTACTAATGTCCATCTTTCAAGTCTATATCAGATAACAGACTTCCTGAGATCGGATCTTCGAAAATCTCTGCTACGTGTAACATACATTCCAGTATCCTTGTCGGTGGTTCATAACCACTGCCTTGATCTTCAGATATTCTGCTAGGTACATGTTCACCATCGAGACCTTTGTCATAACACGGCTCATCCTTGGTGAACAACTCCTTCGAGAGCACACGTGGTCATATGCACTAGTGTCAGACCACTTGTCCGCTACCACGCTAGATAACTCAACCTGTGCTATGATAGTAACTAAGTTAAGTAATCAAAGTAACCAAGTTTAGCCATACCTGCTATTTTGGTTTGGGCTTGAATTTATATTTACTCTTGTAGTGGTCCTTCTTGCCACAGTTGAAGCAGTCACGTGGGACTTGGACTTCTGTTGCTTGAAACGAAGGACCCTTCACTTTCAGATTAGTGGAGTCCTTCTTCTTCTTATGAGAAGCCACATGCTTCCCCTTGAACTCTCTTGTCTGCACCAAGTTGGCCTTAGCCAGTTCTTTGGACAGAGAGTCCATCTTTTGTTGAGATTGTATTTCGTCCTCAACATGGATCTCTTGTAAAAGATCTTCCAAGCTAATGTCCAGTTTCTTTCATGCATTCTAGTATAGAAGTTGCTCCAACCAGCAGAAAGTTTCAAGACTATCCCTCCAACGACAAACTTGTCGACGAGGGGCATCTTCTCGTCATCTAACTTCTGGCACAACTTCAGGAATTCCTTCACTTGAGGTAGGATCGCCATCTCGTCTTCGAAGAGCCACTTGTGGTACTTCTCGACGATAAAGATTTTGGACATGTTCTCATCATCTTCATATAGCTTACTCAAAGAATCCCAGATCTCTTTGGCCTTCACCTTCTTGAAATATGACTCTGCCAAAGAGTCTTCCATAGAATTGAGAATCAGCAGTTTACAGATGCTATTTTCTCTCTTCCATTTGCTCTGCTTGACGAGTACAGCAGCAATAGCATCTGCAGTTCCTCCTTCTGGAATCGTCGGTTCATCCTCAATAAATACATGGTCTACGTCCACGAGTTGAAGATTAAGGGTAACCTTCCTCTTCCAGATTTGGAAATGTTCTTCGTCGAATATCTTCAACTTGTTAAAGCTGGTATCGATAAGAGAAGCATGAAAGTTTTCCATCTTCTAATCTTGCTTTGAGATTGTTATTTTTGAGGCATAATTTTCAATAGAAAACAGAGAAACAAAACAGTTGTCTCAATAGTAACAACGTTTTCGTAGCAACACTTCAAAGAAGGTGCACCATAGAGATCCTTGGAGGATTCTGGGTTGCGAAAACCTAAAGAGATTTTGTTACAACACAAATGAACGTAGAGATTCTTTTAGGAAGGTACAAATCGAGTTGCTAGAAGCAGCGACGAAATCCCATAATAAGTATCTGATTAGATCAGAGAAGAAGAGAAGAAAAGAAGAAAGAGAAAGGCTGCTTTGCTGGGGTGATAAGATCACCATTGCTCAAAGCAAGATTCGCCTATATACGATCCGCTTCCAGGAACCAGCAAGTTCTAGAGAACTTATGGAACGCTCGTCTGTCAATATTTGAGACTTGAACAGACTTTCTGGACTTTACGGACTCCCTTAACTCTCTTCTTTGGTGCATCTTTCAAAGGAGGCAAATGGGCTCTATTTATAGAGTGGAGTGAGACTTCACCTCTTCTCCTATCCGATGTGGGACTAAAATACCAATACTCAAAAAATAGAGTTTGATATTTTAGATCATCCCGCAATCAGCATAGAAGTGTGCCAGTCCACGCCTATCCCCGAACACTCCCGTGCATGTATGAGACATCCTGGAGTCCGTGTCCAAGTCCGAGTCCGAGTCTGCACAACAAAAATCAACTTACATTTTTTGTTAGAATTAATCCTTTTTCTTTCTAGGAAAATACTCCCACATGACACATACTTGTGCCTCACCACACCTCATGTGCACACCTCAACACAAGTAATACATTATATTGAGATACTCACCATTTGCTGTAGCCGATATGGGACTATCTTTCCTAGTCCAAAGGCAAAACCACGAACAATAGTTTCTATATGAGAAGTCGGATTGCTTCCATGCCTCAATTGTCATCAAAGTTTCCTTTGTGGAAGGATTTTTCGAAATCTGTGGACTCTCGGACTGTATGCCAACTTCAAGGTTGTCAAGTAGAACATCATTTTATGTTGCCAACGTTTGAAATCCAGTCCCTTGAATTTTCTGATTTCTCATCATTCACTTATTGAACATCCATTATTGATATATAAAAAATTATGTCTAAGATTTTTAGAACAACAATCAAAATATTACCAAAATTTTCTTTCAAAACATTACCAAATTTTTCTTTCAAAACATTACCAAATGTTAAACTGGATCTCCGCAAAGCCTACGACATGGTCAACCGTGACTTTGTCTACGAGCTTCTCCGCAACATGGGGTTTGAGAATTGGTGGGTTGACCGAATTCATGAATGTATTAGTACCCCTACATTCACTATTCTCATACAGGGTCAGCCTCATGGATTCTTTGGGAGTAATAGGGGGCCTGAGGCAGGGTGACCCTTCCCCCTACTTATTCACCATTGTGATAGAGTATTTCACGTGTATGATGGACATTATTATTCACAGGAAGAAAATTACTCCTCTTTACCGACACGTGGACCCTATTGTCTCACATCTGATATATACAGATGACTTACTAGTATTCCTTGAGCCGTCAAGGGGGACTATTGACTTTCTCAACAAACTGCTGGAGGAGTTTGGTACTTTGTCGGGACTTCACCTCAATCGGGATAAAAGCCAAGTCTTCTACAACAAGAATTGTCAAGAAAAGGAATTATGGTCGAGTTTGTTAAGAATCGAGCAAGGACAACTCCCAGTCAGGTACCTCGGTCTCCCCCTTTCGATCAACTATGCTAGGGATGCTGACTGTGAATGATTGATACAGTATGTTCAATCGAGATTAGAAGGTTGGCAAGCCCAAGTAATATCCTTTGGGGGAAGAATCGAGCTTGTGCACTCTGTCATATTGGCCATAGTTGCTTACTGGCTGCAGGCCATCCACATTCCAGATAGGACTATACAGAAAATGGAAAGACTATGCGCTAATTTCGTATGGCGCGAAGGTTACCACACGATTGCTTGGGAGGAACTTTGTCGACCTAAGGAGGAGGGGGGTATTGGTATGCGCTCCTTACGAGTTCTTCGGGAGGTTGCCTTACAAAAGCTGGTATGACAGTTTCTGGAGGGTGAGTCCTTATGGGCTCGATGGACAAGAAGTAGATATGTGCGAATGGACAACTTCTGGGGCCTCAAAATTGATAACAACTTCTCGGTGACATTTAAAAACATGCTACGTATTCAACACTCTCTGAAGTCTAAAATCACAAGGGTTATCTACAATGGGAGAGCGACTAACTTGTGGCTGGATCCTTGGCTTAAACACCAAAGCCTTATTGACAGGCTCGGGTGGTCCACGTTCGAGCATTATGGGAAGATAGAACAACTGGATGTGCTTATCCAAGACGGGATGTGGAACCTCTGTGCCAGGCCATTCGGCCACTGGCTGGCAGGGGATGTCACTAACGTGCATATCGAGCAAGGTGAAGGGGCCGATCATTGGGCCTGGGAAGGTGCGACAGATGGCAACTTTTCAACCAAAGTTGCATATGAGAACTCCCGCCCCCATAGCCCCGTGTTAGACTGGACGGCCATTATTTGGACCAAGGGTGCGGCGGTTAAATGGCAAATATGTGCGTACAAGGCGGCACGGGACAGGTTGCTAACCAAGGAGCGGCTGCATAGGTTCGACATCCCTATCCCAGATCAATTGTGTGTCCTCTGCGGAGTTGTCACTACCACATTTCTAGTTAGAGGGTATTTTTGTCATTTTTGAGTTTGAATTTATTATAATTTATTTGAATTTATGGGGATTTTTATGATTTATTTTGGAATTATTTGAATGATGTTTGACTAGGTTGACTTGGACTAGTGTTAACTTTTGAGACTAACCTAGAAGCTAACCCTAGTTATGAGTGCCTTGGTTAGGTTATTTGATCCTATTCTAATCTATGTTAACCCATATTTAGTCATTAGAATCAAGATTAGCAATGGGTGACCTATTGATTAGGGCTTGTAGTTCATGACTTAAGGACATTGGAATCATGACTTATGACCTAACAAGTAGAGGCCCAAAGCCCAACCCATTAGCTAACCCTAACCCTAATTCTATGGCCGGCCAACCCACATTGGGAATCCCACTATATAAATAATCTCTTCCATTAGGTTAGTCTCCTTTAGAAAGTTCACTTTTGGAAAGAGAGGTATGATCCATCTTTAGAAATTCATAGAAAATCCAATTTAATTCCTTTTTCCCTCAAACAAATTGCAATAGGTTCTAATTTAGGTATTCTTGTTGTGTGTATATTTTATTTTCAGTTTGTTAGCAATTTGGTGAAGTTTGGGGAGCAAGGAGACACCCCCTCTTTGGAGCTTTTTGAAGAGTTTTGACACCTATTGGTAAATCCCTAAAACTCCATATTAGATGCTTTTATTTTTGCATATTGACCTAGATCTAGGTGTCCCCTAGCTAAACCTAGATTTCTGTAGGATTTTGTGTCCATTTCGTGTCCTAAATGGACACGTATCAGTCCACTAGTGTAGGTGTTTGATTAAATGTCCCTAAGGAATTAATGTTGCTGTTTTCGAAATGTTTTTGCATAAGAATGTAGATCTATGTGTGGCTTATGGATTTCCATGTGACTGAATACGAATTAGTATCATGTTGTGTCGGTTTGGATACGTGAACACGTACGATTCAGCCCGCACGCACTGTTCTGCTACTCGGGGTCAAGTTCTCCCTGTGTAGGACACGTGGACACCTAAGATTGGACACAGCCCTTGGGGCAGATACTGACACGAGGTCCTCAAAGTTTGAGACACTCTCGTGTCGTGTCGGATGAGCACTTGACCCCGCAAGGGGATTCCACTACACGCGCACAGTTCGTTTCGGGCCACTGATACGGCCCTAGAACTTTGGACACGACACACTAGGACCCAAATCAGGGTGACACAAACCTAGGTGGACACTAGGCAAACCCACAGACACAAGCACGAGACGCGTGTCCCTCTGTATCGTGAGCACGAGGCTCTGTCCTGGCCGCACGACACTGCTGTGTCAGTTCAGTGTTTTGGTGTATTTAAATTATTTGGACACGTTTGTGTCACTTAGTTGGACACGAATGACTTCTGGGACACGTACACTAATGGTGTTTGAATTACCAACCACTAATTTCACATATTAGTTTGTTTTTATTCATCATTTTCCATTTACCCTAAAATTCTGATACATGTTATATTCAGTATTTTCCAGTTTTTCAAATTGGATTTTGGCATCAATTTTAGTTTTGTTAAATACTGTTAATTGCATGTTTTATATCCTAATATAGTTCTCCTACATGTATTCTAACTATGGGTCGATGGGATGAATTGGTGGTGTTTTGATTTCGAAATTGGGTATGAAAAACTGTCATTTGGTTGAACTCGAAAAACTGAGATTAACTGAGAGTTAATGTGAATGTCTGAATTTACATTAGTGCACTGTCAGGATGGTTTGGCTTCTCAAATCCTGAACACTGGGATTTGTTGTGGGTTGGACCGAATTGGTTCTTTCCTTTCCCTTACCTGTTTTTCTATCACACCCACAGTTAACTCTCACCCTCTCACTCAATAACACACACACACAGTCACTCATACACACACTGTTTTCCTATTTTACACCCTCACATTGCCTCCTCTTGACACACACACACACACACACACACACACCCTCACACAACTCTGTGAGCATACACACACATGGCTTCCCTTTAGACACACACACATCTCGTAGTTTCCCCTCTCTATGTATATATAATCTATATATATGTATATAGTTAATGATAAATGAATGCAAGTTCTATGTATGTAATATATATATAAAGTATATTATGTAGGTATCCTATATATTATATATGTGTGTGTACTATTATATATATTATATATATGTATGTATGGTATACATATAGGTAGCCTATATGTATATATATATATATATATATATATATATATATATATATATATATATATATATATATATATATGTATTATGTGATTTCCATGTGTAGGCCTAGATGCAATATAGGTTGTGTGATATTGGTTTTCACTACCAAAATACACTAAATTAGCGACGGATATTTAGCGACGGAAATTTTTCGTCGGCGTTAGCGACGGCTTTGTGGCCGCTCACCGACTGATTACCGACCACACGCCTTTGCCATTTTTATTTTAATTTTAGGGGGAGGAAAGGTCGCATATCCGTCGTTAGGCTGTCAAAATTATAGCGACGGATGTCCAGTCGTCGCTACGTAGTCGATTATTTGGCGGGAATTGTGTAGGAATTTGGTGGTACATTTCTTCGACTGCATAGCGACGGATATTCCATCGGCACTTATCAAACAGGGCGACGAGTTTTTCTATGTCGCTAGTCCGTCTCTATATATACGTACCAGACATTAAATGAAATGGCGGGGGGAACTTTTCGCATTCCCCCCAAATTCACTCTCTCTCCTCTCTCTCTTTCCCTCTCTCTCTCTCTCTCTCTCTCTCTCTCGCCGATGTCAGCTTCGGTGATCGGCGTCGATGTCGTCGTCCTCTCCTCTCTCTCTCCCGAAGGTAACCCCCCTCTCTCTCTCTCTCTCGATCTCTCTCTCTCTCTTTTGCGGTGTCATATAGGGGATGGGCGGCACGCTTGGGACTGGGCCGTCCGGGACTGGACGGCTGGCTTGGGTCGGGGGCTGGGCGATAGGCTTGGGGCGGGGGCGTCGGGGGCTGGGCGGCGGGCTTGGGGCTGGGGCGTCGGGGGCTGGGCGGCTAGCTTGGGGGAGGGGCGTCGGGGTCTGGGCGGTGGGCTTGGGGGAGGGGCGTCGGGGTCTGGGAGGCGGGCTTGGGGTTGGGGCGTCGGGGGCTGGGCGGCTGGCTTGGGTCGGGGGCTGGGCGGTGGGCTTGGGGCGGCGGCGTCGGGGGCTGGGCGGCTGGCTTGGGACGGGGGCGTCGGGGGCTGGGCGGCTGGCTTGGGTCGGGGGCTGGGCGGTGGGCTTGGGGCGGGGGCGTCTGTTAGCCCAATGATTATATCATGTTTTTGAATATGGCTAATCAATTAAGTTTAACATAATGACATCACTAATATTCATATAATTACTATCATGTTGCTACTTAAACTTAGCATTGTCCTAAATGTTCTATATCATATTGCTATGTTTGTATCATAATGCATGATACTGCTTTGTTCTTCTAACATGTATTTGTAGACATGCTGTAAGCATGATCAAACATGATCAAACCAGGACATATGCAATAGAGAATTATTAATGGGCCAAAGACGGCGTTATACAAGGAGATTTCTCAGAACTGCCCAACGACCTATCCGGGGCCTCGCATCGGGGGTTCCGCTGCCCGGTCAGCGGACAGGGGTCGAGGGGGCAGCGCCCCCCGTCAGGGGTTCGGGGGCGAAGCCCCCGAAAGGTATTCAGATTTTCAGATCTGTTTATCTTTGGACGATTGCCGTCAAGGAAAAATGCGTCTTCTATGTCAGGAAAAAGACGTCATCAAAAGGGCTATTAGTTTTCATATTTATTCTGTATTTTTCCTTTTATTTGAGTCTAGGAAAAATGTGAGATTGATCGGATCGGTACTGGCTTAGGTTTTTCTCAGTCCGTAGACAAAAATAAGCCTACCTAAGTATCCCAAAAATCCACAATTCCAAAAAGCCCAAAACCTATGCAAATTTGGTTTATTCCTTACTGTTCTGAACCAGCAGAACTCTGACAGAACTCTGACCGAGTTCGGTCCGAGTTCGGTCCGAGTTCGGCCCGAGTTCGGTCTGGGTTATTTGAAATACAGTTCCCACCAAATCTGCATCCAACGTTCGTATGCGAAATCCTAGCATCCGAACTCTGTCCGAACTCTGCCCGAGTTCGGTCTCCCAAAAATACTATAAATAGAGTTGAGATTACCATTCATTTCAACAATCAAATTTCATCTCTTCTCTTCTCTATCTAAAGTGTTCTGAGCTTTTACTTTCATATCTAAGCCTTTACGACTCTTAGCCAAGCCAGTACAGTTTCTGTTTAATCTAGAGTTTGGTGTTGAAGAGTTGTATCGGAGGTTGTATTCAGAAAATGTTTCAGTTTTCCAATTGCCTTCTGGAGTCGGTCGTGCGCTCGTCACCAAGCACGGTGTTGTGGAGCTGGTCGTGCGCTCGTCATCAAGCACGGTGTTGTGAAGTCGGTCGTGCACTTGTCACCAAGCACGGTGTTGTAAGAGTTGCAAGCACTCAGTTAAAGCTTGTGTCATAGTGGATTAACATCGAGCAAGAGTACTCGAGACTGGATTAGTCCTCTCAGAGGGATACCAGTATATATCGCTGTGTCACTGAGTTTGAATTCTTGACTCTTACTTTACTGTATTTATTTACCGTCTTTTATCTGCCATAGTTATTGCTTAAAGTTTTTTATTGGTGATTATTTTCCGCTGCACACGCACACACTCTATTCACCCCCCCTCTAGAGGTGCTCAACGGTCCTACAATTGGTATCAGAGCTAGTGCTCCTTATAGAAATATTATTGCTTATACTAATTGCTCCTTCAATTGGTATACTAGCAAGGACTCTATTATTTGGCTTAACATCCTTGGAGCAGATCCTCATTACCAGAGCGGGTTATACAGGTAAAGCAAGGTAATATTGCTATTATATAACTGCTGTTACATAGATCACTATATCACATATGGCAAGTATGTACTTCACAACTGAAGAGCAATCCCCAAATAGACTCCCACTATTTGATGGAACAAACTATAGCTATTGGAAGACACGGATGAGCTTCTACTTGAAGTCTTTAGATTTTGACTTATGGTCAATTGTTGTCAATGGCTACCAAAAGCCTACTATCACTTCTATTCTCACATCCTCTATTATTAACAAGCCTTATTATAGTTACACAGAGGAAGAGAAGAAGTTAGCTAGCCTTGATGCAAAAGCAAAGCATGCTTTTTATTGTGCTGTAGACACAAATGTATTCAATTTTATTTCTACTTGCACAACATCTCATAAAATTTGGAAAGTTCTTGAAGCTACTTATGAGTGCAGGTATGAAAGCAAAGCTAGCAACTCCAAAGAGAAGGATAGTCTTCTTAATGATGCAAATATGGGATTTAAGGTACAACACAATCCCCTATACGAAGAAGAGCTTTTATGTGACAATTACAAGAAGATAGACCACATCCAAGAAGATTGTACTACTACTAGAAAGGAGAGTCACTACGAACAATCAAATGAAGAAAGATCATCGGGTATATGGTGTGAAAGCAAAGCAAGAGAGTCTGAAGAAGAAGAAGAAGAAGAGAGACCTCATCAAGCTGCAAATTTATGCTCAATGGCATTATCTAACGAGGTACAGAATAATTCCCTTCTTGAAGAGAATGAATTTTCTTATGATGAGTTATCTGATGCTTTCAGTGATCTGTTAGAAGAACACAAGAAAGTATTAGATAAGTATAAGCAAGCTAGAAAGGATATTCAATCCTATAAGCGTGAGAATGAAAAGCTTACTTGCTTATTGAATGATGCTAGAAATACTTCTACTTCTAATAATTCTATTGAGATTTCCACACTTGAGTTTAGATTGCATGAGGCACTTGAATGCATTGAGAAAAGCACTCAAGAAAATGCTAAACTTAAGGAGGAACTAGAATCTGAAAAGAAGAAGTATTCTATTGCTTCAATTGATGCTCTTTCTGCTAAATATGATGAGATCTGTGCTAACTCTAAAAAGTTAGAGATTAGACTGGGAAAACAGGCAGTACAACCTACGACTCAGTCTAACACAAGACACTTAGCACATCACAAAGTCACACACGTCAAATCTTTTACAAAGGAAGCAAGCAAAGCTAAAGCTTCACACAACCATGCTTTCTATTACAAGTATCCACGCACATCATATCACACCACTTCACATTCTCATACTGCTGCACATAGCCCTAATGTTAATACTTTTTGTCATTATTGCGACATGGATGGACATGTTTCTCATTATTGTCAGATTAGAAAACTTGTTGATATGAACTTGTGCAAATGGGTTCCCAAAGCTAACAAATATGGATCCAAGTTTTGGATACCAAAGTCTTCACCTAATATTTCAGGTGGAGCTACTTATGATGAACCATAGAACCATGGAGTATGTTGGTGATTGCAAAGCTACAAAGGTCATCTTCCAAGCAATTGCACCAACAGAACTGTGGTCACTAGAACCACTTCGGTAACATGCTTCCTAAATAGTTTTTAATATCTAGCATGTTCTTATTGATGTATTGATATTATCTCTCATTGATATCTTTTAATTGTTTATCATTGATATGAGACATAATCCTAGTTTGACTAGCTGTTTAGCTTAAATGTTTAGTTCACACTATATATTTTATTTTTTATTAGTGTGACACATTTGTCTATGTATGCTATTTACTGTTAATCTTTATTATTGAAGCATGCATATGAGCTTAATTTTGTTTTGGTGAATATGTTTTGACTCTTCACCTTTAATAATATTTTTTGGTCACTTCTTATCGATTTGTCTTTAACATGTCATATTTACTTTGATTGGTATTTTGTGAGTATGTATGTTTAGCACAAGTCTCCTATTTACTTGATAAATATATACATATACTTTTATGTTAACCTTGTGCTTGCATAATATACTTCACTATTGATTCTCGTATTTTATTTTGATTACCTTCTTATGAATCAATTAAATCTTTGTCTGATAAAGCATATTTATACATGTTCTTGATCTTGTGATAATTTTTTTTTCAAGGTTTATTAAGGATACATGAGCACTTCATATATTTTCATTTATATATTGCTCATATATTTTATTGATATATACTTTTAAATAAATATCTTTATGGGGGAATATTGAGTTGAGTTCAAGTTCTATATTATATTATTTTGAAAAGTAGTTTCAAACTTGTACTTATCTCATACTTCAGCTATTGATTACTTTGGACAAATTCATGTACTTCTCTTTATCAGCTTCTTCCTTAAAGCCGCTTTTAATGATGTATGTTTTCTTGGCTTTTTGGTTGATATTTTAGATACATGACTCTTATTGAAATGTTTTTTTTTATGTCTTAATCTTGATAAACCATTATTTGGGTATTTACTTATTTTATATTTAAGGATTCTGGATTTTGACGATGTTCGATGATACTGCATATATTCCTTTGAATCTAAGTTCTTTAGAGTAGAAATTATTTTGGGAACAAGCCGAAAGGGTCCTTCTGTCATACAGGTGTAAAAAGCCTGAAGCGACATGGTGTACTAGTCTTCGGACTACCGCTAGCTGGGAACCGGCCCCTACAGCTAACCCAAAGTGATCAATACTTTAGAGACTTAAGATTTATTATAGTGTACTTGCAATTTTCATCTAGTTCTGGATCCAAGGTACTGAACCCAGTCCCCTAGGTTCCAGAATACAACAGCATATCTAGGTCATACATCTTGAGTTATAAAATGTTTTATATTTTATTGTTACCTAATGATTTTGTAGCACATGTGGATAAATGTAATTGATACATCTTATGCTGTTTGCTACATTGTTCTAAGATTTTTAAGTCCATAGAATATAATTTATTTCATATTGCACTAATTCTTTTTAAATCCTCGGTTATTAAAGAAGAGATTTATTTTGGGTACAAGCCTACAAAAGGTCTGTCTGTCACCACGACTATGGTCGAAGCGAAGCGGTACTTAAGTGTTCCCCGGTGAACCTCCGTTAGCTGGGACAGTACCTCTACAGCTAACCCAAGATTGATCAACGCTTTATAAACTAAAGGTTTATTTAGATCTAGTTGCAATTATTATCTGATAGATTTTGAATTTTAGGTTTGATGGATAATATTCTATATTTTCACAAAAGGTAGCATATGTTGATCTATCTTGTCTATTGTGAGATTCTGTAGCATAGATCAATTTATGTCATCTTTTGACTTATATGATTATTCATCGTGCTAATTTGAAATATCTTTTAATTGTTTTTTTTTTTTTTTTTTTTTTAAATGTTCATTTAATGGATATTTCTTCTTTTGTCTAAAGATGATTGTTTTTCGTATTCGTGACTAATCATTGAATATTATGGTATTGTGATTTTATCTTTAGCTTGTGTAATATTCGTACTATTCATGATTTTGAGCTTTATATTATCTTCTTATTCAAGTTACTAACTGCCTATAGCAGTAATTCTTTGCGGGGAGAAGTCAAGCAAATTGAATCTCTCTCTCAAAGCGTTTCTTTTCTTTAACCTTACGGTTGTCAGGTGGACACCGTGCAAAGGCTTTAAAAAGGAAAGAAATGAACTTTGATAAGAAGACCTAATATTTTTTGGATTAATTTTCTACTTCTGGAAATATGTCTCTGAAATTCTTAAATTTTATCTATATTATTATTTTGGATATAACCATGTAAAGGTGGAGCAGTTAATTATTTCAAGTCAATTATCCCCTTGACATGACATATTTCTATAATACACTTTTCTTTAGACATTTATCAGGTTATGTTTAGTTGTTCAAATGAATTTATTTATTATTTATGGATTCTTTTATTGTAATTGTTTCCATGATTCGAATCACCAGCTTTCAGTCTGAGGACTAAATGGACGCATTCGAACATTTACTAAGACAGTTTTTCGTAATAAATTCCATATTTTTGAAAAGTCTTTTTGATGTCTTTTTGATTTATTGAATCTGTCCGATACTCAAATGTTATTATTAAAGACAGTTTTAAAAATCTTTTATGTATTAAAATATTTCTTTTATATATATATTGGAGATATATTTTGTTTGTTCATCTTTAAGCATTTATTTATTGGATATTCCTTTTTGCCTAAAGTTGATATTTATTTTCTAGTTCATCATGGACATATATTCTTTTACCTTAAAAATCTTGTTGAGTTGTTCATGATATTTGGATTTGTATTGATTTTATGAGAGAATATATGATTATTATTATTTACTTTTAATTCTCTCATTCGAGTTTCTAAAAGTTATCCTGCCAAAAATTATTTAATTTATTGATAATCTTTTTTGAGTTTTACACTGATTTGGCATTTCTTATTGAGATTTTATCTTAAAGTTCATGATTATATATACTTAGACGTTTCATACTTTGTGGGGGAGCATTCAAGTCGACTGAATTTCTCCTTCTCAAGTATTTGTCTTCATTACCTTCATGTTTATCTAATGGATATACATATATCATGTTAAGGTATTTGAGTTCAAATGCATGAACTTTGGTATAGATTTTGCAAAGATTCTAGTATACGTCTTTTAATTTTTATTTTCCAATGATTATACTCTTTATGGAATTGATTCACTAATTTGTATGGGCCAATTATGAATCATATTTTTTTGTGATCATTGTTAAAAGTCTCATTATTATTTTTTGGTATATACTAGATCTGTGAATTCCTCATGATTTATTTATGACCAATGATTGATATCTATTTCTTATCGAAATCCTTTATTGGTATATTTCAAACTAGAGTTATATTTATCATAATAATGTGTTTTGAATATCATTTTGGTTTTCTAGTTGGTAAACTATGTATTGTTTGATTTCAATGTTCCTTGTTTAAGTTCAACCAACTATTTTGACAAGTTTTTCTACTTTAGTTATGCAATTTTCTGAACTTGTCGTCACACTGTTCTCCTAATCCTTGATCATGATGATTATTATTATTATTATTCTTTTTCCTTCCTCCTATACTTATGCTTGAGTTCATTTTTAGCTCTAATTACGGGGGAGCTTATTTTTTTGATCATGTCAAAGGGGGAGAAATAAGTTTAAGTCAGCACACAATATTCTAGTATTATGTGTTTATTAGTGATACATGCATTTATTGTATATATATTAAACTTAAAGGATTTGCCATAATCAAAAAGGGGGAGATTGTTAGCCCAATGATTATATCATGTTTTTGAATATGGCTAATCAATTAAGTTTAACATAATGACATCACTAATATTCATATAATTACTATCATGTTGCTACTTAAACTTAGCATTGTCCTAAATGTTCTATATCATATTGCTATGTTTGTATCATAATGCATGATACTGCTTTGTTCTTCTAACATGTATTTGTAGACATGCTGTAAGCATGATCAAACATGATCAAACCAGGACATATGCAATAGAGAATTATTAATGGGCCAAAGACGGCGTTATACAAGGAGATTTCTCAGAACTGCCCAACGACCTATCCGGGGCCTCGCATCGGGGGTTCCGCTGCCCGGTCAGCGGACAGGGGTCGAGGGGGCAGCGCCCCCCGTCAGGGGTTCGGGGGCGAAGCCCCCGAAAGGTATTCAGATTTTCAGATCTGTTTATCTTTGGACGATTGCCGTCAAGGAAAAATGCGTCTTCTATGTCAGGAAAAAGACGTCATCAAAAGGGCTATTAGTTTTCATATTTATTCTGTATTTTTCCTTTTATTTGAGTCTAGGAAAAATGTGAGATTGATCGGATCGGTACTGGCTTAGGTTTTTCTCAGTCCGTAGACAAAAATAAGCCTACCTAAGTATCCCAAAAATCCACAATTCCAAAAAGCCCAAAACCTATGCAAATTTGGTTTATTCCTTACTGTTCTGAACCAGCAGAACTCTGACAGAACTCTGACCGAGTTCGGTCCGAGTTCGGTCCGAGTTCGGCCCGAGTTCGGTCTGGGTTATTTGAAATACAGTTCCCACCAAATCTGCATCCAACGTTCGTATGCGAAATCCTAGCATCCGAACTCTGTCCGAACTCTGCCCGAGTTCGGTCTCCCAAAAATACTATAAATAGAGTTGAGATTACCATTCATTTCAACAATCAAATTTCATCTCTTCTCTTCTCTATCTAAAGTGTTCTGAGCTTTTACTTTCATATCTAAGCCTTTACGACTCTTAGCCAAGCCAGTACAGTTTCTGTTTAATCTAGAGTTTGGTGTTGAAGAGTTGTATCGGAGGTTGTATTCAGAAAACGTTTCAGTTTTCCAATTGCCTTCTGGAGTCGATCGTGCGCTCGTCACCAAGCACGGTGTTGTGGAGCTGGTCGTGCGCTCGTCATCAAGCACGGTGTTGTGAAGTCGGTCGTGCACTTGTCACCAAGCACGGTGTTGTAAGAGTTGCAAGCACTCAGTTAAAGCTTGTGTCATAGTGGATTAACATCGAGCAAGAGTACTCGAGACTGGATTAGTCCTCTCAGAGGGATACCAGTATATATCGCTGTGTCACTGAGTTTGAATTCTTGACTCTTACTTTACTGTATTTATTTACCGTCTTTTATCTGCCATAGTTATTGCTTAAAGTTTTTTATTGGTGATTATTTTCCGCTGCACACGCACACACTCTATTCACCCCCCTCTAGAGGTGCTCAACGGTCCTACAGCGTCGGGGTCTGGGAGGCGGGCTTGGGGCTGGGGCGTCGGGGGCTGGGTGGCTGGCTTGGGTCGGGGGCTGGGCGGTGGGCTTCGGGCGGCGGCGTCGGGGGTTGGGCAGCTGGCTTGGGACGGGTGCGTCGGGGGCTGGGCGGCGGGCTTGGGGCGGGGGCGTCGGGGTCTGGGAGGCGGGCTTGGGACTGGGGCGTCGGGGGCTGGGCGGCTGGCTTGGGTCGGGGGCTGGGCGATGGGCTTGGGACGGCGGCAGCGGGGGCTGGGTGGCTTGTAGGAGCGTAAAAAGTGCTTCAAAGAAAGAGTCAAAGTGATAGATCTTTCCACTCAAATTGATCTACTTTACGCCGCAGAGAGGCTAAATACTTTACGCCCAAGACAAGGCTAATCACTTTACGCCTAAAGCAGGCAAATCATTTTACGCTCGGGTCTACACCCATGACTTTTACGCCAAGGACAGATCAGCCACTTTTACGCTGGACAAAGCTGTCAAGTCTCGTATTTAATGCAAACTCTGACATGGAGATATTTATGATGGCATATATCACAGAACATAAAAGGATTTGTTTTTATACAGAGACCAATGTTGTCATTTAGTATGTGGATTGAGCTACTTTTCGCTCACACTATGGCTTCTTTTACGCATGAAGACTATACGAGCTTTTACGCTCAACAGTTGACGTGTGCGTAAAGTCTATTTGAGCTACTTTTACGCTCAAGGTTATTTAACAACCACTTTACGCGGAAAGTCTATGTCAGGGCTACTTTACGCCTAGTCTACTGCTTTACGCTCAGAGTACATTGGGGTTATTTTACGCCCTATTCTTCTGACCAGCTTGGAACGTGGTTTGCCTACATGGCTTTCATGCCACACATCCCGAAGAACGTGTGTACGTGCATCATATTCTTAATGAAATGATGGGACACGTGTCAACATATACAGAGGGTGACTTTGGTCGTGGGTGGCGGTTGTTGGTGTAAAGACGAAACTTTCGCTGAGTTTTTATGCACAAGAGCCCATGCCTATAAATGGACTTATTTTTCTCAAGACAGACACAAACAGAGAGAGGAGAGAATACAGAGATCAGAACTTAGAGATTTTGATTTTCGAGAGCATTCTTCTTCAACCTTTCTTCCAGAACAGAGTGAAGCAAAGCAGGAAAGCATTTGGCCTCGCCATCAGTGTCCAAATGCGTCGATACCTTTCTGGTGACTTAGTTCTTCCGATTGTTCAACTTCAAACAGCGATCTTCATCATCATTATATGGTCCAAGGAACAAAGTGATCATTTACAGATCAGACTTCCATAGCAATACTTTCCCAGAATCAAACTTGTACTTCTTGTACTTTTTCTTGTTTTATTTTCAAATGCCAATTTCTCCAAGCATTTTGTTAAGTGAAACAAAAATGGCGACTCTGCTGGGGACGACCTTCTCCTCTGACGAGAAGGCAATTGCTCAATATGATGATGTTTCGGTCGGTTCGACCAAGAAGACTCTGGTTGTATACTTCGACCAGACTGCCTATGAAGAAAGGCTCCGAACTGGGGGTGGTTCTCGCTACTCCAATGTTCAAAAATCTCGCAAAGCACGAAAAGTTTGGATTCCTAAATCCAAAATAGCTTCTGATCTCTCTGTTGCTGCTAGTGGCAAGAGAATTCTTCCCACTTCTGTCGTAGGGGCTCCCGTTCGTAACGAGGCAGTCCTTACTTCGGAGTTGCACTCAAAGTGTGACGATTTATCTCCCGTTTGTAACGGTGAAGATAATCAGGTTTCACGCCCACTGCGTAAGAACCAGGTTTTACGCTCAGTGGGTAAAAGCCAACTCTTACGCTCAGTACATAAAGATGAGTCTCCCATTTGTAATGTGGCAGACTCTAATGCTTATGAGGGTAAGAATAAGTCTCCCGTCTGTGACGTGGTAGACACACACAAGTTACGCTCTTCGCGTAAAGGAAAATCACCCGTCTGTGACGTGGTAGATAACCAATTTTTAGGTTCTATGCGTAAAGGTAAGTCTCCTGTCAGTGACAGTGTAGAAAAATTCGCAAAGATGATTATACATCTAATGTGAATGTACCTAAGCGTGTGCAGCGTAAAAATCATGTTGGTAAAACTTCATTTCTACACCAACAGCCTTCTTAAACTGCTCTACGCAAAGTACCAAATCTACAAATTACACGCAATGAAAATGGAGTCCTTCGTGCTAAAAAATCTCAAGATTTACGCACACAACTCCAAACGCGTAGAAATGTACAATTTGGTTCTGCGAATGCTGCCAGTAATCTTTTTTATACATAGGGTACTAAACGTTTTTTACTCCTAATGTAATAAAGAAGACTGCTCCCTCCACTCCTTCTGACTAACGTGAATTGCTAATGCAAAAGCGTAAGAATAGACAATCTCCGGTGATCAACTGTTGTTGTTCGGCTTCAAAACGGTCAGTTTTTGATCGATTAAGTTTTAATTCGCCTCAACATCAAGCTGAAGACCAAGAACATGAGCTGTCATATGCATCAGTCAATATGGTGTCTCATACTAACAGAGGACGACGTCCAAGACGGAATATGTCCCAAACTCCAGGTCAGCAACAGTTCAACAGACTTCTTGATTCTTTTGAGGGGGTATATCAAAATACTCGATCAAGAAGACAAAGACAAATGCAGACTTTTGATTCAGAAGCTGGGGGTACTCAATCTCTTGAGTCCGAGACTGACAGTATCGATTCATACTTCTATACTGATCCTTTTATATCTTCAAGAGAGGTTGAATTCTACGTTGTTGGAGATGAGCCAGAGACCTCATTTGTTACTACAGAACAGCGTCTCACTGCCGTTGAGCAATCACTGAAAGACATGCTTAACATGGTACAAAACATGCATCAGATAATTTTGAATCAGCAAACTGCTCAGCCGACAGTAGTGACACCGGCACCAGTAGCAGCACCAACTCAAGATAGTTAAGGGGCTGAAATACCTTTGAATACTCAGAAGCCTGCTGTTAATCAAAATTCTGTATCTCCAGATCCCATCATTCCTGAAGACGTACCACCTCCAGTGGGGGTTATGGTACATCCAACAGCCATTCAATCAAATGTGCTTCCTCAAACCAGTGAAGCCATTCAAGCAGTGCGTGAGCTCAAAACACAGTTTGAAGTCTTGAGGCACAAGGATCAACTCCAGAGGTTAGGTATTAAGCAAGCTTATCCTCCTCATTGGAATGATGTACCCTTTCTATCGAAATTCAAGCCACAATCTATGGTTTTGTTCGATGGAAAAGCATCTCCCAGTCAATATATCAATTACTTTGATATTATGACTGTACATCTGCAGAAAGATGACGCTCTTCTTACTCGAGTGTTCATCGGGTGTCTGACGGGTTCGGCTTATGATTGGTATCAAAGTTTATCCAACAATTGTATTTCGTCTTTCGACGAATTTAAGGCAATGTTTCTCTCCCGCTTCTAAGAAGGAGGTATGGACATGAACATGTCCTCCTTGATAGAAATCAAACAAAAGGAGAAAGAAGATACTTGGACGTTCATCGAACGTTTCCGACAGGCTACTCTAAAGATGCCTCCTGGTATGCCAGATTCAGCGTTGATTGATACATGCAAGATGAATCTGCGACCATCCATCGCTGTTTTCACGGGTTCCCATTTCACAGATTGGGCTTCGTTCATCATAGCAGCAGTTTCTGTCGAGACTAATGGTAGGTTAGCTCGTGAACATGGGATGATTCTCGCCTCAGATGATAGACGAAAGAAAAGTAATCCTGTAATAACCCCGGTAATCATAATGTGAAAGGAAAAGATACCCTCATGGTTAATCTTTACAAAAATAAAACGATGCCGAATAGTCAGGAATCTTCCAGGCCAAAGGAAGAATACTCTTTTGATGAGAGTGATATCCTAGGGATATTTCAGTATCTGGTGAAGAGTTGCAAACTTCAGATTCCAGAGCCAAAAAGGCCTAATGAGGTGAATCTGACTGATAATCCCAAATATTGTATCTATCATAGATACATTAATCATCCTACCAGTGCTTGCTATATCCTAAAGAAGAAAATCTAGGAGCTGATAAATGGCGGTGCTATCGCCTTAACTAATGATGACCATACGGTTACGACCAATATGGTTTCTCTTCAGTTCGGAGATTTTTCTCCACAACAAGTCCCAGATGGAATTACCCCAATTTTGAAGGCGACAATGAAGATCGTGAATATCCCGCCTGCCAGAAAAGAAAATGCAGGATTGCTGCCACTCACACTGAAGAATGGTGAAATCATGTGGGTACATCCTGACTTGGTGCCTGAATTGGAAAATGAAGGTAAAGCTTCAAAATCCAAGAAGGGTAAGAAAGTCAAAACCTGCAACATGATTTCTCATGATATTCTAGATCCTGATCGGCTATGGGATGGCTTTCCTCTAGAAGATAGATTGAGAGGACTGAACATCTGTCCTCCAAGTCTAGCTCCTTCTACCAAGCTCAAGCTTACTCATCAGCAGTGGCTAGCCATGAACAGTATTCATTTATACCAGGCACAACAAGTCTTCGCTGCTTATGAAAAAGCTTCGACAGGGATTTTTCCTCGTATCCCGAATGCTTCTCCTCCTGTGGCTACAGAGACATATATTCCTCATTCTTCTGTGGATACAAAAATCTCTTCTTCTTTCTCTGTGGAACCATTTGCTAAAAGTCTACTGCCCATTCATTTGTACAGTCAGCAATCTGTCTTTCTCATGAAGAAAATGGGTTATGACTTTCAGAAGGCAGAAGGTTTGAATTATGATAAAGGAATACGACTTCCTTTACAAATTCAAAATCAAAAATCTACTGTTGGACTGGGTTCTGAAATTCCTCACAACAAACCTTACAAGAAAAAGGCTAAAGGGAGGAAGACTAAATCCTGTAATATGGTACTTCCTTCTCTTGAGTCTGAAGAAGAAACTTTTGCTGGTACAAGATCCGAAAACGAGTACCACAAAGATTATGAAGGATCTTTTAAAGAAACAGAAGATGTAGTAGAAACACTACCATCTCAACCTTCTCCTGTTCTTGCTTGTAACGCCCCAGTCCTAAAATACGTAGGACTAAGAACGTAGACATGCCAGCTGTATTCATACGAAGTATACTCCAATATATGGAAATCTCGTATGAATACATAAGCTGTAAAATGCAGTAGAACCATAACTAATCTCATCCACACAAAATATAAGAATACAAGAAATCATATAATGATAATAAATTGTCTTGATACAATGTGTTGGACGGAGACAAATCCACTACCAACAATATAAAAGAAATACATGAAAAAAAAAGTAATTTTTGGTGAGCGAAGCGAAGACGATCCAAATGCAATCATCCTCGAAGAATAACGATGACCACGACTAGAGCTAGAGCCCCTGCGAAAAGACAATAGCACACACCTGGCGAGACAACCAGGCCTCAGAGGGACGTAACAAGACACATAATATCATGCCGATAACTGAATAATTAAAGCTCAACAGAAACTACACAAATAAAGGTTCTTAACCATTCTATGTGAATATGCATTTGAAGACAACGTTCCACACAAGGGCTCCCGAAGCTAGAAACACGGCACGTTAGCGTTTCAACCAAGGCACTAATGGCATCTAGAGAAAAGTAAATGCACAGCCCATTAGCACTCGAGTGAGAGCTAAGGGGCATCTAGAGAAAAATAAATACACGGACATTAGCCCTTGGGTGAGTCACTAACGACAGCTAGAGGAAAGTAAATGCACGGCACATTTGTGTTTCAACCGAGGCACTAGTGGCATCTATAGAAAAGTAAATAAATGCACGGCCACTAGTCTCTCAACTGAGTCACAAATGGCATCTAGAGAAAAGTAAAGGTGTGAAAGCCCCTGCACCTAATAACTATCTTCACCCTCCCCATGCACTACTCGTGCTGAATCCACATCACGATATTCCTAATAACTGCTAAGTCGATAAGTCTTCTAGACAACCATAACTATTTAGCAGTTATTGCCTATCGCACGGCATGTGCGTACCGATGGCCAGTCGATACGTACGTCCGAGATCTATATGAGACTCGTGACTCGTGATACACAAGTGTCGGGCCAATGAATGCGACACAAACATAGGTGGTCCCTTAACTCTAAGCCATATGCAACTAAAATATAATAATTTGCAAGTACAGTTTATATTTTCTAGAATAAGTAAAAACATGCATGATATTGAGCAAGAAATTAAACAGTAAAGGCAAGGTGTCTTGCCTGGTAGAATGCCTGGTGTACTGCAATGATCAAGGACATGAACTGAGACTTCGGTGCAACAGCTACACATGGTGACCTCTGATGGTGGTACGGACAGTTCCATTGGGTCCATGACGGTCAAATTAGTTAGGGTGGACAGAAGGAAGGACATAATTGACGAAGGAAGTATGATTAACGGCTTGGTCATGGACATGAGGATAATCGAAGAAAATTTGGTTATATATATATTAGAAAATATTTTATAATACTTGAAGGAGAAGAGAAAAATATGCTGGTAGTTAAAATATTTTTAGATAGATACTTACTTATAAATAAAAATCATTTTAGGCCAAAAAAAAACATGGGGTGTGTAAAAATAGGATTTATAGGTAGAAAACAATATTTTATTATTAAAAAGTTAATTTAGATAATTGTTTGGAAAAATATCTAGAAATTTGTTTTATTATTTGGAAAAGCATATATATATTTTATCAGTTCGAAAATATTTCTAGGTAAATATAAATAATCTAGATAAATATTTAGGAGTTAAAATAAAACTATATTTGAAATTATAGGCCAAGACAAACTTACTAGTTATATATAACTGTATAGTTATATATATATATATATATATATATATATATATTTTACAAGAAAATTTTGGAAAGATTTTTATATCTAATGATAACTATGAAAAGACAAAAAAAACAATTATCAATAATAATAACTAATAATAATCCCAAGTTGTTGTACTGTAAAAATAATACTTTTTATAATAATAATAATAATAATAATAAATATTGATAATAATAATTATAATAGTAATAATAATAACAATAATAATAAATATAATGAAATAATAATAATAATAAAATAAATAATAAATAATAATTATTATTATAACACAAAAATATAAACTAATAAAAATTCGGTTCTCCTCTTTCGAGGCCTTTCCAAAAAAAAAGTAAAAATAAGGATAGAAAGAGAAGTTTTGACTGAAGAGAGAGAGTGAGAGAGGCGAAAGCAAAGAGCGAGAGGGAGAGCGGGCGGCCGGCGGTTTTGGTCGGCGGGGCTCCGACCATGGAGGCGGCGGATGCGGATCTGGTGGAGAGGTGCTGCGGCGCGAGAGCGGCGCGACGGAGAAAATGGGAGGCGGCGGACGGCGGTGGAGAGCGGGGTACGGAGGAGGAGATCGAGGGGTTTCGGTGAGGTGGAGTCGCCGACAGCGGTTGGGGTTTCGAGAAGAGGGCGGTGTAGAGGGAAGTCGACGTCGACGGGGGACTCCGTCGGTCGGGCGACGCTCGCGGCGTTACGACGCGCTGGTGGAGGATGGGGTTTTCGATGGGTGCGCGGCGTCGAACGGCACGGGGCGTCACCGATGACGGCGCGAAGGACGCTCGCCCGGCCGGAGCCAAGCTCGGGTGTGGAGGTCGGCGGTTTGCCGCGAGCGGCGGACGCGGGGTTCTGGTGGGGCTCGGAGTACGGGCGGTCGGGAGAGGGTCGGAGGTCGGTTTGCAAAGAGGGAAGGCGGTGCTGGAGGCAATTTGGCACGGAGGAGGTCGGAGACGGATGGCTAGGGCTGACGGCGCGTCAGGTGAGGGTATGCGTGTTTTTATTTTTCTTTTGTTTCTGGAAATTTTGGTGGTGGCGTCGACGGCGACGACCGTGGTGGCGGTTGTGAGGGTGATGATGGTGGTCGTGGGTGATTGTGGCGGTGGTCCGATTGGTTGTGGACGGGTTCAGTGGATGCCGACGACGATAGTGGTGTTGATGATCTGTGGTGGCGGCGAGCATGGCCGGGTCGGGTGAGACGGCTACGAGGGGTTGGCTGGTCAGGGTGGGTTTGACGTGGCTGACGGCGGTTGGTCGGAAAGGCGGGATCGAATTTATCGTGGTGGCGAAGTTGTTGGCGATGGTGGTGTTGAACTTGGTGGCAGGACAGGGAGCTAGGTTAGGGTTAGAAATTTTGGGAATTAAAAATTAGGGTTTAGAGATTAGGGGAAATTGGGTCATGTCCGGTGTGTCGGATCCGACGAGGAATATATAATTGTAATGAAAAAAATAGTGGAAGAAAAAGATGGACAAGGACACGATGCACTCATTTTTGGTTTGTGAAATTTGGTGGATGAATAATAAATTGGAGGAGTACCTGCCTATTTATAGGATGTGAGAATTCCCAATTAGATAACGATTAGGAGTATTTAAAAACTCAATTTAGATAATTCGCAACTTAATTTAAAATCAAATCCAATCTAAATACAATCTAATTTAAATCAAAACCCAATTCCAAATACAAATCAAATTTTAAATCTAATTAATTTTTAGTTTAAAACGAATCGGAAAAAATCAAATTTTAAATATTTAACTATTTAAATAAATGCATAAATTCAAATCAAGATTTAAAATGGATACAAAATTTTCAAATATATTTTTCCAAAAATACTGATAATAATAATTTCAAAAATAATAAATATTTATAAATATCTTTTTTGAATAATAAAATATTATTATAAATAAATTTCAAAAATTATATTTTTATTTAAAGTAAACTAGCAAAAAATTTATGAAATATGTGCATGCACTAAAAATATTATTTATTCTAAACAAAAGGCTTTTCAAAAATAAAATCATAAATTTAGAAAATTTTGATAGCTAAATTAAATATTACATATATTATTTTGAAACTCTAAAAATATTTTTTTCTAAAAATATGTACGCTCGCACATATTCGTACTCGACGAGCAACTACGAAAAATAAATTCCGTATGCGACGTACAATACGACTATGCGACGTACAATAAAAATTTTAAATCAGTACCAAAATCAAAAAAAAATATAGTAGAAATTTAGGGGTTTTACATTGCTAAACCCTCGGTGGTTGAAAAGGGGAAACAGAAAGTAGTACATTTCGACGTTCCATTGAAGTCTGCTTCCAGTTAGGGGGTGATGATGAAACCTTACAAATTTGATATTCTAGCTCAGTTAGCCAATACTCCGGCTAGACTATCTATATTTGAACTGCTTCGCCTTTCTAGAGAAAGCAGGGAGACTTTGAGTGAAGCTCTACTTCAGGCAGATTCATGCTTGGCTCAACTCAAGAGTCCTGATAATACTCCAGTTTCATGTCCGCAATGTCATAGTGTGATGGAAGCAATTTCCAATATCACCTTTACACAAGAAGATATGCTGTTGAAGCATAACAAACATGACAGGCCGCTGTGCTATACTGGGTATATTGGATCTACTGAAATTGACAGGATCTACATTGATCCTGGGTCTTCAATTAGCATAATTCTTCAGAGTATGCTAAGACCCCTGAGGATTTCTACTAGTGATTTGACTTAGACTAGTACTACAATAGTCGATTTTAACTCTGGCAAGTGTAAACAACTGGGGAAGATTCGTCTGCAGATTCAGATTGGCGATCTCCGAACTATGGTAACCTTCTATGTTATCAACTCAGACGTATCCTACAATATCCTTCTTGGAAGACCATGGTTACATGAGCATAATATCGTGCCTTCAACTCTCCACCAATGCTTCAAGTATGTGGATTCCCAAGGAGTTGTGAAGAGTGAGTTTGCTGATATCAATCCTTTCAAGGGTGTTGAAGCCTATTTTTCTGATTCAAGGCTTTATAAACAAGAGCATATGAAAGAGATATCAGACATAGCTGAGGATCAATCATCTACTGAGAATCAGTCTCTTGATGAAGATCCACCAGAAGAGCAACCTTTGAAGGTCATAGTCAAGGGACGAATCCAATCCCAACATGTCAATGATCAACCTTTGATAATCAAGGTTAAAAGAAGAACTCAAACTTCATCCGAGGAATCAATAAATATTCCTGCTAAGAACCAAGTTCAACCTTTTATGATCAAGGTCAAAGGGCGTACCTCTTGTACGAATGATCCAGAACCACCATTGATTGTCAATCTTGACAAATCTACGCAGAAGATGGATAATGGTCCAATGTTGATTAATCCAAAGCGTAGCAATCAGATTATAAATGATGTAAATATTGATCATTCTGTACTTCTTGATATCAATAAAGATTTTCTTTTCGAGTATATGGCTGTCAAATTTATTGAAAGAATGACTTTATCTTCGGATAAACAAAGTCATCAATATAAAGGCGACATAGAGCCAGAAAAAACTTTATACATTGATCATAAGGAAAATTCTTTTTCTCCTTTGGGATATGATCCATCCCATGTGTTTACTGACGATATACAAGAAGAATTCTCTTATAATTCCTCGCAGTCATCAGATTCGGAAGAAATCCAATTCGTCGAATCCGATATATCTCATTCTTCATATGATGAATCCAGACAAATATTCTCAGTCAATATGGTTCAAATTGATGGTGAATCAGAGCCATTTGAGAATGATCCTTGGGCTCAACAGATGGATACTCAGTAGGAACTCCGTTTTGAACAGCGACAGCCACCTACAGAGGATGAGGTTATCCAGATTGATGTTGGAGATGGAACTACGTCCAAACCAATATTCATCAGTAAGCATCTTTCCGAAGTTGAAAAGGAGGAGTTGATAAAACTTACCAAAGAATATATTGACATCTTTGCATGGAGTTATGAGGATATGCCAGGGTTAGATCCTAAAGTTGCTACTCATAAACTCAATATTTTGCTCAATGTCAAGCCTGTAAAACAACAGCAACGACGCTTTAGACCAGATATGATAGATGCAATTGAATCAGAAGTCAAAAAATTGATTACATGTGGGTTTGTTCGTGAAGAACAACACCCGAATTGGGTTGCCAATATTGTTCCTATTATGAAGAAGAACGGAAAGGTCCGAGTTTGTATAGATTATCGAGATCTTAATGCAGCTTGTCCAAAGGACGAATTTCCACTTCCAATTACTGATGTCATGATAGACAATACATGTGGTTTTGAACGCATGTCTTTCTTGGATGGATTCTCAGGATACAATCAGATCAAAATACATCCAGAAGATGAGAAGCATACTGCTTTTCGTACACCCCTTGGGGTTTATTGCTATACGGTTATGCCGTTTGGTCTTAAAAATGTCGGCGCTACGTATCAACGGGCTATGACCAATATCTTTCAAGAACATCTATGAAAAATAGTTGAATGCTACGTAGATGACATTGCTGTTAAAAGTCGGTCAAAGAATGATCACATTCAGGACTTAAAGACAGTATTTGAATTAATGCGCTAGCATCAATTGAAAATGAACCCTACTAAGTCTTTCTTAGGGGTTTCTAGTGACAAATTTTTAGGATTTGTCATTACCTCACAGGGTATCTATGTTGATCCCGATAAGGTTAAAGCAATTCTTGAAATGCGTCCTCCTCGTAATCTGAAAGAACTCCGTGGCTTTCAGGGTCGTATTGCTTATATCAGAAGATTTATATCCAATCTCTCTGGGAAATGCTAACCTTTCTCCCATTTATTGAAGAAAGGTATATCATTTGTTTGGGATAAAGCGTGTCAGAAAGCCTTCAATGATATTAAATAATACCTTACAAATCCACCTATTCTGGTACCTCAAGTAATAGGAAGACCATTTTTGTTATATGTTCGAGCCTTGGATCATTCACTGGGCGCTCTTCTTGCACAGAAAAGTGATATGGGTCATGAACAGGCAATATATTATCTGAGCAGAATGATGGTCGGAGCTGAACACAGGTATACTCCTGTGGAAAAGGAATGTCTAGCCTTGGTTTTTGTCGTCCAAAAGACAAGACATTATGTGACAGGACAGACTATTTATGTCATCTCCAGAATAAATCCCATTCGGGTATTAATGAGAAAACCAAGCATTCTTAACTCCAGGTTAGCCACCTGGGCGATGTTGTTTACTCCTTATGACATGGTTTATATACCTCAAAAATCAGTAAAGGGTCAAGCATTAGCTGATTTCTTAGCTGCTCACCCTATACCGGAAATATCGAAGTTATGTGAGGATATTCCAAATGAAGTCGTTGATTGTAACATGACTTTGAAGAATGACATATGGCAATTATATTTTGATGGAGCGTCACGAGTGGGACCTAAAGGCAATATTGTCTCTGGGGTGGGAATCGTCTTGGTTTCTCCTGACAAAATGGTCATATATCGTGCCTATTCTCTTAATGAGCCATGCTCCAATAATGTAGCAGAATATATTGCTCTATTGATCGGTCTCCAAGTTGCAAAACAATTGGATACTGAATTCCTAGAGGCTTATGGAGATTCTCAGCTGATTGTTAATCAAGTTAGAGGAACTTATGAGGTCAGAAACCCTGATCTCATCCCTTACCATCAGGTGGTAGTCGAGTTGGTCCTTTCATTCAAAGGATTCTTCATTAAATTTGTACCATGTTCTCAGAATGTTGAGGCTGATGCTCTTGCTAGTCTAGCTGTGATTTGGCTGTTCTAATCCGAAGGCAAAACACAATTACTTTATTGGACCGAGATCTGTGCTGTATCAAGAATAATCTGTTGTTGAACAAAGTTAAACTACAGAGGTTAGTCCCCAACAGAGGGATTGGAGAACTCCATTCATTGACTATGTGGTTCATGGGATTTTACCTGAAGATCCGAAAGAAGCTGCATCAATTAAGAGACAATCATTTCGATTTTATTATGATTCGTCTTTACATATGTTATATCGTCGATCATATGATGGACTCTTACTGCGTTGTCTCTCAGAAAGTGAAGCCAAATAAACACTACGAGAGGCTCATGATGGTGTTTGTGGTGCTCGTCAACCAGGTCCTAAATTACAAGACCGTATTCGAAGAATGGGGTATTATTGGCCTTCTATGATAGCAGATGCTGTAGACTATGCCAGAAGATGTAAAACATGTCAGATTCATGCTAATTTTATTCATCAGTCGTCTAAATTTCTATATCCTACAACAGCCTCTTGGCCCTTCGAAGCTTGGGATATGGATGTTATTGGTCCTATTAATCCTCTTTCTGTCAAGGGACATCGATTCATATTAGCTATAACCGACTACTTTTCTAAGTGGGCAGAAGCAGTTCCCCTTGCTGAAGTGAAAACATCTAATGTGATCAGCTTCATCAAGCACCATGTCATTTATCGCTTCGGGATTCCTCGACGAATAATTCATGACAATGGTCCACAATTTGCCAGTCAGGCATTTTATCAGTTCTATGATAAGAATCGAATTCAGAATTTGGCTTCTACGACTTATAATCCAGCTGCGAATGGTTTAGCCGAAGCTTTCAATAAGACGATCATCAAACTTCTCAAAAAGTTTGTCTCTTCTAATAAACGTGATTGGAATAAGAAACTTGGAGAATGTTTATGGGCTTATCGAACAACAGTCCGAACTCCTACTGGTTTTACACCATTTTCATTGGTTTATGGATGTGAGGCTGTTCTTTCCTTAGAAATCCAAATTCCATCTCTACGGATAGCCATTGCTAATGAGCTAACTATAGAGAATAATGATCGCTTACGACTCCAAGAACTTGAAGGATTGGATGAGAAGCGTCTTCAAGCACAACAACATATTGAGCTATATCAAGCCCGCATATCTCGAACTTTCAATCGTAAAGTTAAAGAGAGTGTGTTCAAGGTTGGCGAACTAGTATTGGCTGTTCGAAGACCGATGGTGATGACTCACAAAAGCAAAGGGAAATTCCAAGCAAAATGGGAGGGTCCTTATGTTATTGAGACCGTATTTTCTAATGGTGCCTATCGGTTATCAAAGCCTAATGAAGATTTGCTCATGATGCCTATCAACGGCAAATTCCTCAAGAAATACTATGTATAAAGAAGAAGGCTGATAAAAATAAAATTCCCTTATTTACTTTTGTTCTGAACAAAATGTTAAGGGCCACTCCCTTCCTTATTGAATACATAGTCAGCCAATGCATAGAAGGCATCGTTTTCTGAACTCATAAAAAATTTGCAGACAACCATCCTTGATGCTTCTTTTTCAGGAGTTTTCCCTGGCTCTACTAAGAAAGCAAGGATGTCTTGGGGTGGCTTGCGCGTAGAAGAGCTTCCACCTATTTCAGTTGGGCCTAATACAGTGGGTTCAACGGGGCACGCCTCAATGATGTCCTCAATTTTCCTGGAGACTTCATTCTTTTGCCGTACATCCTCGGAAGACATTTCCAATAGAGGAGAAGAAATAAGAATGAAATGTTACAAGAAGTTCTCACCTATTTATAAAAGAGGACTATAAATGAACCGGTCTTTGAAATTGAGAACAACCTTTCATTCCCGAAAAGACCTATCCGTTCGTTCTATTAGGTTCATTCATTTAATTATCGAATTAAATTAATGTTTTCTTTTTTCGAAAGTTACGTTGATTCATTCATACATTGATATGGACCTATATGCTCATGACATCTGTCTCGTTATTTCCCAGCTACCAAGGTTTGGTTAAGCTGATTTCTTGTCTCCTGGGAAAGGGATTTTATATCTTCTATTTTATCAACTGATTAGAAAGTGGGATTCGTTATTTATCATGTTTCCATGACCTCTGGATAAATACTAAATCTACTTACTTTTCCTATCTATCATTTCTATTTGACCTCTGCATAGATATTAATCTAATTTTCTTTTGAGTTCATATATACTATTATGTCCATATTACCTCTGATAGTATTATATACTCTAAAACAGAAAATAAGATTTTATTTATCTATCATGTCCATATTACATCCAGATAGATACAAATCATTGAGCATAGAAGAATCATTATTTCTATTCTCATATCATAAAAAGTCTATTACATTTCTTAGACTTTCTTACAAATCATAATGGAAATCTATTACATCTTGGATTTTCATTCTATACACACAACGATAACCTAATGGAGATCTATTTCTTCTTTGAATCTTCTTCGTCGGATTCGTTGTTGGTGTCAATTCCTTGCTGTCCGAGCCTTTGTGGCAACCAGAGCAGTAGGAATCAAACTCTGGTCTTCTCTCTCAGACGAGAGGAGAATCCTAGAGTATGGCAGCCCGAAGACGTGTTGCTGCCAATACAACTGGTGGAGGAGTGGCGGCCTCTCAAAGGAGATAGGAATGTATCCAGCATTGGGATACAATTCCTAGTCCTGCCGTGAAAGGAACTCTACTACCCGATTTCTCGGGATAGAGTTGACTCCACCATCCAACTCTCCGTGTATAAAGGCTCTTCCTACCAACAGAGGAAGACCCTTCTATCCCACGAAGAGTTCTGAGTTGTCTGATTTGCGCGTCAAAAGTGCATGAGCTCCCTGATGTTGATGTCAAAAGAACGCTCCTCACAGCGCCAAAGTCGCCAATACCGGTTCTGGAAAAGCTCTTCAGCCAAACTTCTGCAGAAAACAACAAAGAAGAAGTGTTTTAGACAGAAGTATCATCAGACGCGTATTAGTTAATTAAAACTGAAAACAGATGCTTACGCATCTTGTTTTATCTTTAAAATAGGCAACAAGACTTTACGCTTGATGCTTTTATGCCCGAGATTCATGAGCATTCAATCAACAGGGCTCTCTATGCCAGTGTCTCATGTGCACCCTATTCAACAAAGCTTTTACGCTATTGTTTAATGTGCTTCTCATTCAACAAGGCTTTTTACGCCAACGTTTCAGGGGTATATTATTCAACAAAGATTTTTTCGCTCGTGCATCTTTCCTATGACATTCTACATCTATCAAGGATTTACGCTCGTGAGTATCTGTTTTTCAACAAAAAGATCAAAGGCAAACAATGGTTTACGACAAAACTTACCATAAAGGCCAAATGATTCGGCTCTGGTTGAATCAATATCTGGTGACCAAGCGTACAGAAGAACGACATCAGAAAGGATCATCATTTGTTGAAGAGCGAATTCTTGCAAAGAGGCAGAAAGCTATCTCCAGAAAAATGACAATGAGACTGAGGATGTATAAAACATTCTCTAAACTCAGCTATTTATAAAGGTTGAGGAAACAGTTGGCATGAGTCTATTTCGGGAAAGATCCTACTAGATAGGCGCTCATGACCACAAAGCAGATGCCACGTGTTGTTTTGTTTCTCTTGAGAATAAACAACCATAAATGCAGTTAAAGAAGTGTTGAATAATTCTATCTACCAACAGATGAGATTAACATCAAGATTTTATTTGTAAAGGGGGAAGTGGACCCCCACATATAAAAGAGTCGCAATACATGGAATATTATTTCTCTCCTTCGTTGGGCTGACGAAGGGAGACACCTAACTCGCGCATGTTACGAATCCCAGTGCGACGTATCAGATTTAAAAATGCCTCTGCATCTCCTGAGCCCTCATATGCAGTTGGAGGACCACCATCGATGCGATTGAAGACTGCTGGAGTTAATCCGAAGCACTCTACAAAGTTGCGTGCTCGCTCAAAGTCAATCCTTGAGCCCGAAGCCTCTTCAATGTTAATCTTCTTCTTTGGCGCCATGTCACTATGAGGATGAATGGCAAGAGTGAAGAATTTCTTCTTATTTATACAGTTAAATCAACTCTTCATATTCCTCATTGGAAACTGTTCATTATTAATACAAACTCGGGGAAGCGAAAAGGCATTCGAAAGTTCCAAGAAAGAAATTCATTGTGACGGTTAAGTTTTGACCGACACTATTGGAAGTTACGCCGACTGTTGGATGTCCCCGCTTTTATGCGGATGACTGTTGCGTGTAGCCTCCCTTCCCGGAATTTTGAAATTTTTTTTTATTTTAATTAAAATGGTGATTTTTAGATTTTTATGAATAATTATTTTAATTAATTATTACGGTAGATGATTTTAGCCATGGTTGAGATTTGGAGTACAAGGTGACTAGGAATTATGGCACGGGTAGTACAGTGGCATGCTTTGACTAGTGTATTAGCCCTGGTAGAGAAGGCCGAGCCATAGTGATGTCCTAACTTGGAAAACCAGGCCAAGTTGCGACGTAACCCTTATCGAAGATTATTTATTTATTAATTATAATATTTAGTTTCAGGGCACCCGGTTGTACCAAACTAGTGCAAATTGGACCCAAACCAAGCACAAGCCTATGTAGACCTACTTTTAGGTATGTACAATTATTTTCTAGCTTTTTGGGTAGACTCGATGATAATTTCTAAATAATTGGTTTTATACAATGGGTATTATTATTATTATTATTATTATTATTATTATTATTATTATTATTATTATTATTATTATTATTTATTGAGATTTTTATCTAATATTATTATTGTATTGGTTATATTATTTATTGTCTATAATGTATATGTGTTATATATGTATGCATATATATAGATGAATATATATATATATATATATATATATATATATATATATATATATATATATATATATATATATATATATATATATATAGAATATATATATATATATATAGAGAATATATATATATAGAGAATATATATAGATGAATATATATATATATATATATATATATATATATATATATATAGAGAATATATATATATAGAGAATATATATAGGGAATATATATATATTATACGTGTATATGTGTATATATTATTTTGTATATTATATGAGTGTATATATATATATACATATATATTATACGAGTGTATGTGTGTATATATATATATTATATAAATGTATATATGTGAAAATATAGATATAGGTATATATATAAGTAAATGGTGGTAAATATGTATAAATATGTATTTATGTAAATAGGAATTTATATATAAATATAGATATATGTGTTTGTGTTTGGATTAATATATATGTATATGTATAATTACATATATATTAATGAGTGAGGAATAAGTGTATATATATATGTTAAATATATATAAATACATATATATGTTAGAGAACTAAGCCAGGCCCAGCAACAGGAATACAAATCCCGGCCCAAACCCCCACGAGCCAGGCCCAGCCCGAGCCTTAAAAACCCAAACAGCCGAGCCTTTGTAACCCAAGCTTTCGGTTCAAATGAATTTTCAGTATATATATACACCCCCCCACAGCGCCGCTTATATTGGAACGAACGAAGGAATCCCTCGAGTAAAACCCAAACCCTAGTAAATCACCCCGACCCCCATCGCCTGGGCGCGTGCCACCGCCGCCTACGTGCGCACACGTCGTGCACGGCCACCGGCGGCCGGCCAACGCCGCCGGCCAGGCGCAAGAAATCAGCGCGCAACAAAGTAGGACGTGCAGCAGCAACAACGACGAGGCAAATTTGCGTGGCATTTTCTCCGCGCACGGTCGACGGTTCTTCGAACATATATAGAGAATATATATATAGATGAATATATATATATATATAGAGAATATATATATATATAGAGAATATATATATAGATGAATATATATATATATATATAGAGAATATATATATATAGAGAATATATATATAGGGAATATATATATTATACGTGTATATGTGTATATATTATTTTGTATATTATATGAGTGTATATATATATACATATATATTATACGAGTGTATGTGTGTATATATATATATTATATAAATGTATATATGTGAAAATATAGATATAGGTATATATATAAGTAAATGGTGGTAAATATGTATAAATATGTATTTATGTAAATAGGAATTTATATATAAATATAGATATATGTGTTTGTGTTTGGATTAATATATATTCTTCGAATATATATATATATATATATATATATATATATATATATAGAGAGAATATATATATAGAGAATATATATATAGATGAATATATATATATATATATATATATATATATATATATATATATATATATATATATATATATATAGAGAATATATATATATAGAGAATATATATATAGGGAATATATATATATTATACGTGTATATGTGTATATATTATTTTGTATATTATATGAGTGTATATATATATATATACATATATATTATACGAGTGTATGTGTGTATATATATATATTATATAAATGTATATATGTGAAAATATAGATATAGGTATATATATAAGTAAATGGTGGTAAATATGTATAAATATGTATTTATGTAAATAGGAATTTATATATAAATATAGATATATGTGTTTGTGTTTGGATTAATATATATGTACATGTATAATTACATATATATTAATGAGTGAGGAAAAAGTGTATATATATATGTTAAATATATATAAATACATATATATGTTAGAGAACTAAGCCAGGCCCAGCAACAGGAATACAAATCCCGGCCCAAACCCCCACGAGCCAGGCCCAGCCCGAGCCTTAAAAACCCAAACAGCCGAGCCTTTGTAACCCAAGCTTTCGGTTCAAATAAATTTTCAGTATATATATACACCCCCCCACAGCGTCGCTTATATTGGAACGAACGAGGGAATCCCTCGAGTAAAACCCAAACCCTAGTAAATCACCCCGACCCCCATCGCCTGGGCGCGTGCCACCGCCGCCTACGTGCGCACACGTCGTGCACGGCCACCGGCGGCCGGCCAACGCCGCCGGCCAGGCGCAAGAAATCAGCGCGCAACAAAGTAGGACGTGCAGCAGCAACAGCGACGAGGCAAATTTGCGTGGCATTTTCTCCGCGCACGGTCGACGGTTCTTCGAACCGATTTTTCAGGTATGGACCCAGTATATCTCCCTTGATTTCCCTTTAGGTAGATTGGATTATTAAGCGCTAGGTTGCCCAGAAAACAGATGCGAACATGACGAAAAACCATTCGAAAATCAGAACAGTTTTTCAGTCGAAACACTCATGTTTCGAGATGGGTTCTAATCAACCAGTTAGGAATTTTAGAAAACTATTTGAAGAGACTTTTAGACAACATGTAGGGCTTCGAATCCCTTCTTGCGAAATTTGAAATCATCGACTGAGCGTCGAGAAAGCGAATCCCAAAGTTTTCCAAAAATCTGTTTTCAAAACATTAAAATTGTTCCACACGACGTGCGTCACGCCAATCGGGACGACGTGGTCGCGAACCGAAAGCATAGAAAGCTGCGTAACGGCTTCGTGGTCGTGTGGGCTTTGACGGAATTCGAATTGGTCGCGTGTGCGCGACGAATTTGAAGCGTATCCGTCGAAATTCCCCGTATCGTGCACTTTACAAATTCTCCAATTACTTTGTGCACGCTCGTCAGATCGAGACGAAACTTGTGCCAACAGAACCGTATCGTTTTTCTGGTCCTGCATGCCAAGTTTGGTCCAAATCTGAGACAGTTGAATCGAACGTCGTTTTGCGGGCCCCGCGGTCCCACTCAACGGGCGATTTTGTGCACGGCCCGCTGGAATCCAACTTTGGACATACGGTTGGGTTTGTATCGGAAAACTGGATCTGTAGACATATAGTTTGACGACTTTAGAGACCACTGACTCTGGCACGCTTTTCAGTGCAAAGCGGGTCCAACGGCGGACATTGTTTTCGCCCGAAATTACTGTTTTGCCCCTGTGTCCAGAATTGGACTTCAGGACAGGCAATCCTAGCTGATTTGATACTTCTGGACATGTTGGTGATATTTGTTTTATCATCCGATAATGTTTGTAGTTATTTTCTCTAGGTGTCACCATTAGTTAGTCAATTCCTATTTTTTCCGTAATTCGGAATTAGTACAAACTCATAGTTTAATACTTAGAGACTAGAATTGATCCCCCTTTGACCAGGTTGACTATATTAACCAAAAGTTAACTATAGGTCAACCATTGGCTTAGTTTGACCCGGATTGAACTAGAACTTGGCTAGTTGACTTAGTTTGACTCTAATTTGACTTTAGTTGACCTAATGGACTTGTTGATTAGACTTGGACCTAGAAGGACCTAGAACTATCTAGAATGTACTGTAGATTACTTTTATTTCATGTTAGACTCTTTTGTGACTTGTGATTGCTCTAAATAGGACACTGTGACTCCAGTTGGACATCTACATTTATCAGCGGCTTGGATTACCAGGCGAGTACATTCTCTGATCTTTTCATACTTCTTTGGATATGTACTATTATTATAGACTAGTATACTTGATGCTGACATGACGTTCACACGGATCGGTACCCTATGGATCTTTTTATGCGATGTTATCCCCTCGGATACATCGAGTATGTCATGTTTCATGTACTTTATCATGTTCATCATGTACTCTATGTATTCACTTTTATCCATGTGCACTCATGTGTTATTCATGTACACTCATGACCATATGAGCCCCATGTATACAGTAGTTGTTATCCATGTGCAATAACATAACATGCTTCGATCCTTGTGTACTGGTTGGGGGCAGGGAGAGTGTAGTTGGTTATGTGATCATTATCCTCAGTAGTTATGCATGCGCATTCCATAGTTATCCATGTGCAACCCAAGCTGTTTACATAACCAATTCATGCTCTGATTCACGTTGAAGGTTATATTCTTTATTTGTCATATTTATATCTCAGTTATATCTTCTTTCTTGTTGATTTCTCTTTACAGCATTTCATGTATAATTTTCTATAGCTTGCTTTATATGTCCATTCCTGATATGAACTGTTGTGAGAGATATGTGCTCGTTCTTGTCCTGATTGGACCCGTTGATAAAATTTTACTGGTACTTGGAGTTCACAGTTAGCCTAGAGGACACTGGTAGAGCTTGAAGTATTTACCTAGAGGTTGTTCATTTTCTGTATTGTTTGTCTTAGAGTTGTATTTGAAATCTTGTGTTTGTTTAATAAGAACTGTTTTCCATCACTCCTGATTCTCTCTCTTGTGGATTATCTTATCTATTTCATCATGCTGTCATCTATCTTTAGAGTTGTGATTGAGATAGTATCTTTATGTGTTTGTCCTCCGTCTGGAGAGTATAGCATATTGTTTAGAAGTGATTATGACCTAGAACAGCGTTCTACCGCCGACACTGCGACGTAGGCTGGACGTACCCACGTCTCGTGCCCTAACGCTAGGGTGCGGGTCGTAACACATTTTTAGTGGTGGCCCATCCAGGTCTCGCAATCACAACTAGTGTGATTCGTAGTGGCACTCGAACTAGAGTATCATTACAACCTGCAGTAGGATATAGGAATAGGTTAAAGTACTCAATCACATTAGGAAAAACTCTTATCAATTCTTGCTGTTAATTGTCTCCTTTTGTAAACAACTGTCCTCCTTTGATAATTTTGCTTCTTTTTCAGTAATTGATTCCTTGTTGATCTGTCTTCAAGATAGTTAAGGAGACACGATTTCATCCCTCCGGTCCATGCAGGTCGAGATTCGCATTTGTACGATTTTGTAGTAGCGCGACGACTTAGTTGTACTGCTACGAGCCTGCTATAGCGTATAAGAAATAAGGTGTTAGAATTAGAGATACTCAATCACACTTTGGATCCTTTGAGAGATTCCAGGGACGACCCTTGAGAATCTCATTCTGAATTTCGATTTGAATTTCTTTTCCTCTTGAATTTGATCTTGATTGGTTCATCCCTTTTGAGCGAATCTTCATTATTCCTTCCTTACCATTATTTCTTGTATTCCCATTTTCTTAAACTCTGTCGTACCTGCATACTTTGTAACCCTTGAGTCTTCGTATTTTTTATGGAAAAGGTTGAGGAAGTGTCGTAAATCATGTAGCTCGGAAATGATTGAATTGGTTATCGTGTGATGATTTTGTAGGAATCTAAAAGGTTGGATGTTAACATGGAAACTTGAGAATGATATGTGGTAAAGGACTAGGATGAAAACAAAGAGATGTATACTACCAGTCTGGAAACAAACCACACTTAGAGAAAACTTGGTATGAGTAATTCGTAAGTGTATTTCAAAACTGATGAGGATATTCAAGGTCGACTTAGTTTGAGAACTTCAAAATTTTGGTTATTGAATCTTGGGCAGTTTTATCCTAAGGCTTTAAAGAAGGTTAGTAATGGAAAAGAGAATTAAATGATATTCAATGAAGATATGAGATTGAACAAGATATTGCAAGGAAATGACTAGGGATAGAGAGGATACAAGGCTGTGGAAATTTGGACATTGTTGTGAAAAAAAGAGAGAGAGAATTCGGAAAATAATATTCATAGGTGTATGTTGAAGAAAATATGAAGGTTGATTTTACAACGAAAAATAAATTTGTAAGGCCTAGAGGATTTGGAAATTGGATGATACAAGAAAACAATTTAAACAGTTTAAAGATCTCATAAACTTGAGTTAGAGGTTTCGGATCTAAATTGGGACAATGTGAAGAAATATGGAAATTGATTTAAAATGAATAGTATTGATTCTTAATAAGAAGGGGCATGCTTCATGAGAAATATTTTAGAAATTTAGAATCTTGCCTATGATGATCATGGTAAGGACTTAGATAACGGAAGGTTGTAAAATCTGGATGGTAAACATATGAGGATTGAATTAT
This sequence comes from Iris pallida, assembly GCA_029216955.1. Classification (NCBI taxonomy): domain Eukaryota; kingdom Viridiplantae; phylum Streptophyta; class Magnoliopsida; order Asparagales; family Iridaceae; genus Iris; species Iris pallida. The sequence goes on from JANAVB010013398.1 coordinate 9,282,191, forward strand.
CATAGGGAGACTAGTAAGGTAAAGATACGATTGGCAATTATGATCAGGTGAACTTCAGGATTTCAGAGGCAGATGATACTTGACTTTCCTCAAATCTAGATCTTTTATTGTGACTCTCTAACCATTCGTAATATTTGAATAATGATTTGATCGTTCTAACAGTATTCTCTCTCTAGAACTGTAACCCTAAATTATTTTATTCTGTAACTTATTTTATTTTGTGCTTCAACTTGATCTCCTTTACTTTGTGCATTAATTGTCACCTCTTGAACTTCCATTTTCTATTTTGGATCCTTGACATTTTTTACCATGATTTTGATATTCGGAGTATAATACTAGCTGTTATCCTCCAACAAATTGTGTACAAGGTCCAGACGAGTCCATCTTCGTGTGGGCATATCATGTCCCATTAAACTCATCTCCTTGTATACTATCCTTTTGATATGACTTTCGAGTCAAAATGACTAACTATGATCTATACCATAATACCAACTATTTTTGATTTCAATTAGAAATCCAACTTGACTCACTTCTTTTGACCCGACATGTGTTGGTGTTCTGCTTGATTCTTTAAATGCTCAACTTTGTACTTTATCTTGATGGCTTGACCCGTTGTTCCATCACTCTATTAGTTTAACTCTTTTAAGGTGGGTAGAATGCCTCACCACCCAGCAAATCCTAGTCGTTGTGAACCACATTGATAAGTTCACTTAGACTATTTAATTTCTTTCATCCTTATCTTTACTTATATTTTGACTACCTTATGTTGCTAACTTAGAACCAGTTTTGCAAGCTTATCTTTTTTTTCGAGCTTGATCATGACATATATTATTGGGGGCCGGTACCCACTAACATATTGTCTAATCAGAACCGGTGCAAGATGGTCTGATCAACCTATTGCACTTTGGTTCGCTTTTTATATATTACTCTACGTGGATGAGACTCTAGGGCATATGTCTCATCCGCGACAGCCTTGACAATTCCCCTTTGAACTATTTTGTCGTCTATGAGCCACGTATTGTACTCAATAACATCGCCTTTGAAATCTTTATTGTATGTCTTTCACATATTTCAGAAAGACAAGACACTATACTTATTAGACAGACCCGAGGTATCACATATAGTTCCCTATCCAAAATAGAAAATTGATTCAATTCTATATCCTTGCATCATCCTCTAAATTCTAATTCCTTTGACCGACCAGTTGACTTGGTCATCCTTCTTATCATCCAATATATTGGGATCTTATTCAATTGTGACATGGATTTCAAAATCTTGGATACTCGTGCTCAAACTTCAATGACCTCGTTCTCTATCTTACCCAAACATCGATTCATCCTGGTTGATCAACTTAGATCGTATTGGGACTAAAATTCTTATATATATATAGAGTGTGCTTGGATTTTTGTGCTATTGACAAATCGTGATTTAAACTTTGATTTTCTGGATTATATTTGGTATTAGAAACCCTTCAGAGTTAGTTACTAGTTATGTTCTTTGATAGTTGCCAATTTCATAAAGGTTGGTAGACTGCCCTACGACCTTGATGATTGGCATTCCCTTATCCTTCCAATTGGACTCCCTAGACTGTTTGTATGTTTTATACCCGATGACTGGCTTGATCTAGTATGACTTATACACCTAGGTGAGACATTCAACTCCTATGATTTGACCATGATCATACATAGGTTATTCTTCCTAATTATATGATTAAATTTTTTTTTCTTTCTTAGAGACTTTGATTGTTGGGTGTTGACCTAGAAAGAGTACGACCGACCTAAATTTCGAGGACAAAATTATTTTTAAGGTGGGTAGATTTGTAGCCTCCCTTCCCGAAATTTTGAATTTTTTTATTTATTTTAATTAAAATGGTAATTTTTAGATTTTTATGAATAATTATTTTAATTAATTATTACGGTAGATGATTTTAGCCATGGTTGAGATTTGGAGTACAAGGTGACTAAGAATTATGGCACGGGTAGTGCAGTGGCATGCTTTGACTAGTGTATTAGCCCTGGTAGAGAAGGCCGAGCCATAGTGATGTCCTAACTTGGAAAACCAGGCCAAGTTGCGACGTAACCCTTATCGAAGATTATTTATTTATTAATTATAATATTTAGTTTCAGGGTACCCGGTTGTACCAAACTAGTGCAAATTGGACCCAAACCAAGCACAAGCCTATGTAGACCTACTTTTAGGTATGTACAATTATTTTCTAGCTTTTTGGGTAGACTCGATGATAATTTCTAAATAATTGGTTTTATACAATGGGTATTATTATTATTATTATTTATTGAGATTTTTATCTAATATTATTATTGTATTGGTTATATTATTTATTGTCTATAATGTATATGTGTTATATATGTATGCATATATATAGATGAATATATATATATATATATATATATATATATATATATATATATATATATATATATATATATATATATATATATATATATAGAGAGAGAGAGAGAGAGAGAGAGAGAGAGAATATATATATAGATGAATATATATATATAGAGAATATATATATATAGAGAATATATATATATATAGAGAATATATATATAGGAAATATATATATTATACGTGTATATGTGTATATATTATTTTGTATATTATATGAGTGTATATATATATACATATATATTATACGAGTGTATGTGTGTATATATATATATATTATATAAATGTATATATGTGAAAATATAGATATAGGTATATATATAAGTAAATGGTGGTAAATATGTATAAATATGTATTTATGTAAATAGGAATTTATATATAAATATAGATATATGTGTTTGTGTTTGGATTAATATATATGTATATGTATAATTACATATATATTAATGAGTGAGGAATTAATGTATATATATATGTTAAATATATATAAATACATATATATGTTAGAGAACTAAGCCAGGCCCAGCAACAGGAATACAAATCCCGGCCCAAACCCCCACGAGCCAGGCCCAGCCCGAGCCTTAAAAACCCAAACAGCCGAGCCTTTGTAACCCAAGCTTTCGGTTCAAATGAATTTTCAGTATATATATACACCCCCCCACAGCGCCGCTTATATTGGAACGAACGAGGGAATCCCTCGAGTAAAACCCAAACCCTAGCAAATCACCCCGACCCCCGTCGCCTGGGCGTGCGCCACCGCCGCCTATGCGCGCACACGTCGCGCACGGCCACCGGCGGCCGGCCAACGTCGCCGGCCAGGCGCAAGAAATCAGCGCGCAACAGGGCAGGACGCGCAGCAGCAGCAGCGACGAGGCAAATTTGCGTGGCGTTTTCTCCACGCACGGTCGACTATTTTTCGAACCGATTTTTCAGGTATGGACCCAGTATATCCCCCTTGATTTTCCTTTAGGTAGATTGGATTATTAAGCGCTAGGTTGCCCAGAAAACAAATGCGAACATGACGAAAAACCATTCGAAAATCAGAACAGTTTTCCAGTCGAAACACTCATGTTTCGAGATGGGTTCTGATCAACCAGTTAGGAATTTTAGAAAACTATTTGAAGAGACTTTTAGACAACATGTAGGGCTTCGAATCCCTTCTTGCAGAATTTGAAATCATCGACTGAGCGTCGAGAAACCGAATCCCAAAGTTTCCCAAAAATCTGTTTTCAAAACATTAAAATTGTTCCACACGACGTGCGTCACGCCAATTGGGACGACGTGGTCGCAAACCGAAAGCATCGAAAGCTGCGTAACAGATTCGTGGTCGTGTGGGCTTTGACGAAATTCGAATTGGTCGCGTGTGCACGACGAATTTGATACGTATCCGTCAAAATTCTCTGTATCGTGCACTTTGCAAATTCTCCAATTACTTTGTGCACGCTTGTCAGATCGAGACGAAACTTGCGCCAACAGAACCGTATCATTTTTTTGGTCCTGCATGCCACGTTTGGTCCAAATCTGAGACAGTTGAATCGAACGTCGTTTTGTGGGCCCCACGGTCCCACTCAACGGGCGATTTTGTGCACGGCCCGCCGGAATCCAACTTTGGACATTCGGTTGGATTCGTATCAGAAAATCGGATCTGTAGACATATAGTTTGACGACTTTAGAGACCATTGACTCTGGCATACTTTTCGGTGCAAAGCGGGTCCAACGGCGGACATTGTTTTCGTCCAAAATTACCGTTTTGCCCCTGCGTCCAGAATTGGACTTAAGGACAGACAATCCTAGCTGATTTGATATTTCTGGATACGTTGGTGATATTTGTTTTATCATCCGACAATGTTTGTAGTTATTTTCTCTAGGTGTCACCATTAGTTAGTCAATTCCTATTTTTTCCGTGATTCGGAATTAGTACAACCTCATAGTTTAATACTTAGAGACTAGAATTGATCCCCCTTTGACCAGGTTGACTATATTAACCAAAAATTAACTATAGGTCAACCATTGGCTTAGTTTGACCCGGATTGAACTAGAACTTGGCTAGTTGACTTAGTTTGACTCTAATTTGACTTTAGTTGACCTAGTGGACTTGTTGATTAGACTTGGACCTAGAACTATCAAGAATGTACTGTAGATTACTTTTATTTCATGTTAGACTCTTTTGTGACTTGTGATTGCTCTAAATAGGATACTGTGACTCCAGTTGGACATATACATTTATCAGCGGCTTGGATTACCAGGCGAGTACATTCTCTGATCTTTTCATACTTCTTTGGATATGTACTCTTGTTATAGACTAGTATACTTGATGCTGACACGACATTCACACGGATCGGTACCCAATGGATCTTTTCATGCGATGTTATCCCCTCGGATACATCGAGTATGTCATGTTTCATGTACTTTATCATGTTCATCATGTACTCCATGTATTCACTTTTATCCATGTGCACTCATGTGTTATTCATGTACACTCATGACCATATGAGCCCCATGTATATAGTAGTTGTTATCCATGTGCAATAACATAACATGCTTCGATCCTTGTGTATTGGTTGGGGGCAGGGAGAGTGTAGTTGGTTATGTGATCATTATCCTCAGTAGTTATCTATGTGCATTCCATAGTTATCCATGTGCAATCCAAGCTGTTTACATAATCATGCTCTGATTCACGTAGAAGGTTACATTCTTTATTTATCATATTTATATCTCAGTTATATCTTCTTTCCTGTTGATTTCTCTTTACAGCATTTCATGTATAATTTTCTATAGCTTGCTTTATATGTCCATTCCTGATATGAACTATTGTGAGAGATATGTGCTCGTTCCTGTCCTGATTGGACCCGTTGATAAAATTTTACAGGTACTTGGAGTTCACAGTTAGCCTAGAGGACACTGGTAGAGCTTGGAGTATTTACCTAGAGGTTGTTCATTTTCTGTATTGTTTGTCTTAGAGTTGTATTTGAAATCTTGTGTTTGTTTAATAAGAACTATTTTACCATCACTCCTGATTCTCTCTCTTGTGGATTATCTTATCTATTTCATCATGCTGTCATCTATCTTTAGAGTTGCGATTGGAATAGTATCTTTATGTGTTTGTCCTCCGTCTGAAGAGTATAGCATATTGTTTAGAAGTGATTATGACCTAGAACAGCGTTCTACCGCCGACACTGCGGCGTAGGCTGGACGTACCCACGTCTCGTGCCCTAACGCTAGGGTGCGGGTCGTGACATTGCGTATCCCGAATTTTACGCTGACTGGTCAAAACTCAATTTTACGCTTCTGTTCAAAGTGTTCCAAATTTTGGAGATATTTTAAAACTTTGAAGGGGGTCTTGTAGGAGCGTAAAAAGTGCTTCAAAGAAAGAGTCAAAGTGATAGATCATTCCACTCAAATTGATCTACTTTACGCCGCAGAGAGGCTAAATACTTTACGCCCAAGATAAGGCTAATCACTTTACGCCTAAAGCAGACAGATCATTTTACGCTCGGGTCTACACCCATGACTTTTACGCCAAGGACAGATCAGCCACTTTTACGCTGGACAAAGCTATCAAGTCTCGCATTTAATGCAAACACTGACATAGAGATATTAATGATGGCATATATCACAAAACTCAAAGGGATTTGTTTTTACACATAGACCAATGTTTTCGTTTAGTATGTGGATTGAGCTACTTTACGCTCAGACTATGGATTCTTTTACGCATGAAGACTATACGAGCTTTTACGTTCAACAGTTGACGTGTGCGTAAAGTCTATTTGAGCTACTTTTACGCTCAAGGTTATTTAACAACCACTTTACGTGGGAAGTCTATGTCAGGGCTACTTTACGCCTAGTCTACTGCTTTACGCTCAGAGTACATTAGGGTTGTTTTACGCCCTATTCTTCTGACCAGCTTGGAACGTGGTTTGCCTACATGGCTTTCATGCCACACATCCCGAAGAACGTGTGTACGTGCATCCTATTCTTAATAAAATGATGGGACACATGTCAACATATACAGAGGGTGACTTTGGTCGTGGGTGGCGATTGTTGGTGTAAATACGTAACTTTCGCTGAGTTTTTACGCACAAGAGCCCAAGCCTATAAATGGACTTATTTTTCTCAAGACAGACACACACAGAGAGAGGAGAGAATACTGAGATCAGAACTTAGAGATTTTGATTTTCGAGAGCATTCTTCTTCAACCTTTCTTCCATAACAGAGTGAAGCAAAGCAGGAAAGCATTCGGCCTCGCCATCAGTGTCTAAGTGCGTCGATACCTTTCTGGTGACTTAGTTCTTCCGGTAATTCAACTTCAAGCAGCGATCTTCATCATTATCATATGGTCCAGGGAACAAAGTAATCATTTACAGATCAGACTTCCATATCAATACTTTCCCAGAATCAAACTTGTACTTCTTGTACTTTTTCTCGTTTTATTTTCAAAAGCCAATTTCTCCAGGCATTTTGTTAAGTAAAACACGGCTGGCTTGGGACGGGTGCATCGGGGGCTGGGCGGCTGGCTTGTGGCGGAGGCGTCGGGGCTATTTGCAATCGACGCACAGCCATAAGCACTCTTCATATATATATGCAACCGAACTACTGGGCGGCGGGCTTGGGGCGGCGGGCTTTAGTCGGGGGCGGCGGGTGGCTTTGCTTCTCAAATTCATATGAGTTTATATATTGGCTAAATAATGTGTTATCCATATTGGGTGTTCTATTAGTTTGGTGGTGTTTGGATTAGTAAATGTGAATATGGGGTTTGGATTCATGGTGTATATGTCCACTGTCTCAAGGATAGTACGAGTTCTATCAGTTGTGTGCTTCTATATAGATGTATATATCTATATATCTAGCTGTGATATACATATGTGTATGTAACAATCTCAGTTAGCGACGGACTAGTTACCGGTTAGCGACGGATATTTCCAGCTCCATTTGCATTAATCTACGGTACGACATGGTGATCAGGACATAGTCCCTGCAGCCATTCGACTGGCGAGGCAGAAACTATGTAGCCGTAGATAAAGTTGACTGTCTTCCGACCCTCATCCCTCGACAATGATGATACGACAACCTATCACTATATCTTATATAGTAGTAGATGATGTCTTAGTATTACATTAAGTGAGTTCATCTTGATTCTATTATATCCTTCAGATACTAGATACGATAAGAACATATACTACACGATATGTATACAAAATATAGATGATTCACACTAATGTATACTATAATGAATTTTGGGTTGTGTTCTGAGCCATCCGTTCTCACACTTAAAACACATAGGAATTAGTAGTGTGAGAGCGCCGGAGAGAGTGAGAGCGCCGGAGGGGAGAGGAGAGAGAGAGAGTAAAATGGTACAACATGGTGAAGTAGTACTGTATTTTGGCTCCAGTTCCAGGTCCATTTGCATTAATCTACGGTACGACATGGTGATCAGGACATAGTCCCTGCAGCCATTCGACTGGCGAGGGAGAAACTATGTAGCCGTAGATAAAGTTGACTGTCTTTCAACCCTCATCCCTCGGCAATGATGATACGACAACCTATCACTATATCTTATATAGTAGTAGATGATGTCTTAGTATTACATTATATGAGTTCATCTTGATTCTGTTACATTCTTCAGATACTAGATACGATAAGAACATATACTACACCATATGTACAGAACATAGATGATTCACATTATTGTATGCTTGAATGAATCTTGGGTTGTGTTCTGAGCCATCCGTTCTCACACTTGGCAAAAAATTGAATTTTTTATACTTTATCGGCTTTCAAAAATGTACTCAAATTACATGATGGTTCCTTTAGTTAGCTTGCTTATGTTATAATTATATTATTTGTGACTATCGATCTTACCAGATGGCACCCATGACCCGAGGAGCGGCACGTCGTTTGAGGAAAACAGTGAATGCTGAGGTGGCTCCTCCTACAGTTAAGGAGGAAGTGGCACCGGTTGCTAGTGAGACCAGGAGTTCTATTCATCCAGCACTGGTAGCTAGTGAGACCGGGAGTTCTCTTCAAGCAGTCCTTGCAAGGGACGACATCTCTCCTCACGCCAAAAATCTCGCTTTTTCGAGGTGGTTGCATGATCGTATCACTGAGCGTTTGCATGAGCAGCGTGGTTCTCATTAGCTATTAGTACTTATTTGTATTGGACTATTTGTATTGAGTTGTTTTTGTATTAGACTATTTGTATTGGACTACATATATGAACTAGAACTGTGTCAATCTCTGGATTGTATTGGACTATGACATGGTGATCAGGACATAGTCCCTGCAGCCATTCGACTGGCGAGGCTGAAACTTTGTATCCGTAGATAAAGTTGATTGTCCTCCGACCCTCATCCCTCGATAATGATGATACGACAACCAACAAGAGAGAATACTCTGAGAGATCCATCTGAGTATGACGTATACTCTGAGAGATCACCTTTACAAGAATGATATCAGTAGTGGGATTGAGTGCTGGAGGAGATATTATCAGAGTATACATCCTACTTAGATGGGTCTCTCATCGTTATTATTTTTTTCTGACGGCATGGTGGATGTGCTCCCTCAACAGATTCTTGCTCCTACATTGGATGTGGGATGAGCACGGATACTTTGACAAAGGAGACCACCATGCTGTCATGAACCTCTCACTCGAGCTCTACACCAAGGACGTCCACTTGAGCTCCGGGGCAAAGTTTTGGCTTGGAGCAAGAATCTGTTGACGGAGCACATCCACCAAGCTGTCAGAAAAAATAGTAACAGTGAGAGACCCATCTGAGTAGGACGTATACTCTGATAATATCCCCTCCAGCACTCAATCCCACTACTGATATCATTCTTATAAAGGTGATCTCTCAGAGTATACGTCCTATTCAGATGGATCTCTCAGAGTATCCTCTCCGATTGGGTTGTGTTCTGAGCTATCCGTCCCAGGGATTTGATTTTGTATTTTGGTTTCTGTATTTTGGCTCCAGCTCCATTTGCATTAATCTACGGTACGACATGGTGATCAGGATATAGTCCCTGCAGCCATTCGACTGGCGAGGTAGAAACTATGTAGCCGTAGATAAAGTTGACTGTCCTCCGATCCTCATCCCTCGGCAATGATGATACGACAACCTATCACTATATCTTATATAGTAGTAGATGATGTCTTAGTATTACATTATGTGAGTTCATCTTGATTCTGTTACATTCTTCAGATACTAGATACGATAAGAACATATACTACACCATATGTACAGAACATAGATGATTCACACTAATGTATGCTAGAATGAATCTTGGATTGTGTTCTGAGCCATCCGTTCTCACACTTGAAGATAAATCGAATTATAACGACGGATATTAGGTTACTCTTCAGGATAATTGATGTCTATTTTATATTAATTTGGTTTGGTCTATATGATTCTTGGATAATTGGTGTGCATTAAATTCGTATGTGCATATTTGGTCTATGTGATTCTTGGATAATTGGTGTGCATTATATATTGGTTTGGTTTATGCATATTTTTGTGAACTGGGAAAGTGCTGCAATTTTTTTTTCAAAAAAATTCTCAGTTACCGACGGACTAGTGACCGGTTAGCGACGGATATTTTCAGCTCCATTTGTATTAGTCTACGGTATGACATGGTGATCAGGACATAGTCCCTGCAGCCATTCGACTGGTGAGGCAGAAACTATGTAGCTGTAGATAAAGTTGACTGTCCTCCGACCCTCATCCCTCGGCAATGATGATACGACAACCTATCACTATATCTTATATAGTAGTAGATGATGTCTTAGTATTACATTAGTGAGTTCATCTTGATTCTGTTACGTTCTTCAGATACTAGATACGATAAGAATATATACTACACCATATGTACAGAACATAGATGATTCATACTAATGTATGCTAGAATGAATCTTGGCTTGTGTTCTGAGCCATCCGTTCTGATCATGCATCTTCCTTCTTCTCTCCTCCACCATGGCTCTGAACCCATCTGCTCCTCCCTACTTCCCTTCTTTTTATTTGACTCTCTCAGCCACATATGATATCCAGCTCAAGTGTAGAGTCGGAGGAGAAGAAGTGGAAGAAAGAGGAGGGGGAAGCAGTACAGCCGGCGGCATAACCCGAAGGAAGTACAGAGGTTTTTTTCAACAGCCGTAGGAGAACTATAAGGATATATCTTTTTACAACATGTCATCTTGTCAAAGACCCTTCATGTGAATATCATGTTACGAGGTGTCGGAAGATTAACATGTCATAAGTTTTTAAGCCGTATGTTTTGATATAATCTTCCCAACTCTTTCCTCCTATGTAGTAATCTTGCATAATTACATAGCAGGAAAGAGTTTGGAGGATTATGTCAAAACACACGGCTTAGAAAATTATGACATGTTAGTCTTCCGACACCGCGGTAACATGGTTGTCACATTAAGGGTCTTTGACAAGGTGATATGTTGTGAAAAGATATATCCTTATAGTTCTCCTACGTCTGTTGAAAAAAACCTCTGTACTTCCTCTGGGTCATGCCGCCGGCTGTGCTGCTTCCCCCTCCTCTTCCTGCCCATTTCATCTCCCCCGACTCTACACTTGAGCTGGATATCATATGTGGCTGAGAGAGTCAAATAAAAAGAAAGGAAGTAGGGAGGAGAAGATGGGTTCAGATCCATGGTGGAGGAGAGGAGAAGGTAGATGCTTGATCAGAACAGATAGCTCAAAACACAAGGCAAGATTCATTCTAGCATACATTAGTGTGAATCATCTATGTTCTTCTCGTATCTAGTATCTGAAGGACGTAAAAGAATCAAGATGAACTCACTAATGTATGCTAGAATGAATCTTGGGTTGTGTTCTGAGCCATTCATTTCGATACTTGGTAATTAAGCCATTCGACTGGCGAGGCAGAAACTATGTTGCCGTAGATAAAGTTGACTGTCCTCCGACCCTCATCACTCGGCAATGATGATACGACAACCTATCACTATATCTTATATAGTAGTAGATGATGTCTTAGTATTACATTAGTGAGTTCATCTTGATTCTGTTACGTCCTTCAGATACTAGATACGATAAGAACATATACTACACCATATGTACAGAACATAGATGATTCATACTAATGTATGCTAGAATGAATTTTGGGTTGTGTTCTGAGCCATTCGTTCTCATACTTGGCAATTAAGCATATGAAATAGAACTGATTATGTTTAGTTTGTCTTACGATTCAGATTTTCACATCCAAATTGAAATGGATCGTTACTTCGTTGATCGTACATAGATATACTAGCGGATCAACCTCCTGGACCGTAGGTACTTATAAGTATTGATCGTATCGGATTACTATCGATCTATCATTTTGGTATGGGCCGTATCGGTTGGTATTGGTTTTAGCGAATTGGTATCGTCTTATCCGATATGTATCGGCCGTATAGCTAGGATTCATATTGGCCTTATCGATTTGGTATCGGTCATATCCGATAGGTATCGGCCGTGTTGGATTCGTATAGACCATTTCGGATTTGTATCGTGGAAGGTTTAGTAACAACTGTACTTGGATTTCTCTCTTCTAGATCTAGATTACCATTGCAAGAGAGTCACGAGAGCGTAACTGGCCAGTTACAGAACATACATACTTCTTTTTCAATTTCGCTTTTCCTGATGGAAAAGGAAGCATGTATGTTACTATAACTGGCCAATCACGATCTGGTGATTCTCTTGCAATGGTATTCTAGCTCGAGAAGAGAGAAATCTAAGTACAGTTGTTACTAAACCTTCCACGATACTAATCCGAAATGGTCTATACTAATCCAACACGGCCGATACCTATCGGATATGACCGATACCAAATCGATAAGGCCAATATGAATCCTAGCTATTCGGCCGATACATGTACATATCGGATATAGGACGATACCAATTTGTTAAGGCCAATACCAATATGATACGTCCTATACCAAACCGATAGACCGATACTAATCTGATACACTAGATACTAAGTACATCCGGTCTACACTAGCGGATCCACCAATTACTGTACGATAGGCTCAACGAATCCAGTTACATCCGGTTATTGGTGAGTACATGATTACATAGTAATTCTGTTAGTCTTGTGATACAGATTTTTACTCTCTCATGCTACCAACGTCACAACTTTTCCAGTGCTGCTCCCTCTAATGATGATGAACGCAAAAAACCAACGTCACAACTTTTATAACTTGAGTAAATTTCTTTACCCTATATAAAAATTTCTGTTGTCAGAAAGATGGCTCCTAGGACTCGTCGAGGTGGTACTGCTAGTCGAGGAAGGGGTCGAGGCAAAAAACCCTTGGAGGTTGACACAGAGGAAGTCTCCATCATCAAACAAGAGCCGATGACTGTTAAGGAGAAGGTGTTACCAAAGGTCGAGGTCAAGGAAGAACTGATGACCATCAGGGAAGAGATTGCTCCCAAGCTTGAAGTTAAGGAGGAGCCACCGTCAGAGAGTAGTAGCATCGGGACCGACCCTTCTGTCCCTACAGAAGACCTCAACCAAATTGAGCCTTCGTATGCAAAGTGGCTGATAGAATGGTACATGCCTCAACGCAACTATGATCCCTGGCTGTGAGGATTCATCGTCTGACTTGTGGTATTTGTTGAGGCCAAAGTCGATTTTTCTATATGTTTTGGAATATTTATAAAAATTTTAGAATATTTGTGCTACGATCGGATTATAACGATGGATATTAGGTTACTCTTCCGGATAATTGATGTCTATTTTATATTAATTTGGTTTGATCTATATGATTCTTGGATAATTTGTGTGCATTAAATTCGTATGTGCATATTTGGTCTATGTGATTCTTGGATAATTGGTGTGCATTATATATCTGGTCTATGTGATTGTTGGATAATTGGTGTGCATTATATATTAGTTTGGTTTATGCATATTTTTGCGAACAGGGATAGCGTTGTAATTTTTTTTCAAAATGTTCTCAGTTAGCGACGGACTTGTGACCGTTTAGCGACGGTTATTACCAGTTTCCGACTACTTTTCGACGGCTATTCTGTCGCTAATTGGAGATTTGAAAATGTTTCCAGGTTGCGACAGATGGTCGACGGAATATCCGTCGGCATGGTATATAGTTCGACGGAATAGCGACGACCTATCCGTCGCCCTTGTTCTGGAAATACCAAGAATTTCCAGAACATGCTCGACGGATAATCCGTCCGTATTCCATCGATATATATCGACGGAATAGAGACGAATAATCCGTCGCCATGGTGCTGGAAATGCCAAGCATTTCCAGAACCTGATCGACGGATAGTCCGTCAGCACACCGTCGCTAATCCGTCGTTCATTACCGACGACTACCGACGGATGAGCGACGGAACGATACGCTCTGATACTCTATTACGACGGGTTACCGACGGTATTTTACGTCGCTATTGTCTACACAGTTCAGTACTTAATAGTTGAAATGGACGACAGTCCGTCGGAAATGCGTCGCTAATGCTTCGTATTGTGACGTCGACAATCCGTCGCTATTCCGTTGTTTGACGACTACGTAGCGACGGACCGTTATTAGCGACGAGCTGATTGTCGACGGATTTTTTTGACCAAAATCCGTCGGTGATCGGTCGCTAATAGTAATTACCGTCAGATTGGCGACGGATAGGGCCGTCGCTAAAACGATAAATTTTGGTAGTGTTTGACTTTGTGTGATAGAGGTTGTATGGACTTGGTATACTAGCATAGGTTAGTTTAGCCTTGATTAGACTATTGTAGACTTGTTAGGACTTAGAATGATTGTTAAACCTAGTTTAACATAACCTAGACTTGTTTGACCTAATTTAGACTTGTTAGACCTAGTTTGACCATAGTTGACCTAGTTTGACTTCTAGGGTTGACCAGAGTTGACCAGAGTTGACTTTGGCCTAGATTGACCTAGATTCATTTAGAATGCATTGTAGTGCATCTTATTACCATTCTGGACATGTTATGACTTGTGCTGTTCTAAATAGGAGCTAGACACCACTCCTCGGACAGTACTTTCATCTTGGACACTCAGATACCAGGCGAGTACATTCTCTGATCATTTCATATCCTGTTTAGAATTATTTTCCTGCTTTAAATTACTTTACTTGATACTGTCACGTTGGTCATACGGATTAGTACTATATGGATCCCTTCTTGAGATGTTATCCCCTCAGAGAGCATCGAATACTACATGTTCTATGCGTTTCACTTACATGGTGTATCACTATGCTTCACGGTTCATTGATCACTTGTGACATGTACTCTCATGATCACAGAGTCTTCCTTGAATCACCCATTTATGGGCATTCCCAGAATCACCCATTTATGGGCCTACCATGTATCACCCCTTGTGGGCCATTGCATGGAATCATAACATAACCTGGCTGGATCCTTGTGTATTGATTGGGGGTACGGGAGAGTAGAAGTAGACATGTGAATAATATCCAAGTAGTGTAGTTCCCAGAATCACTCCATAGTATAGTTCCCATAATCTCATATGCCATTCACATGTTTATATTGTACTCTGACTCACTAGCCACTGTTAGTTCTCTACTTATAGTAGATATTTCTATTACAGTTCTCTCTGTTTACATTCTGTACTTTCTTTCAGTTCATGTATCTTACTTTACTGTATGATTATATTTTCTAACCTGCTATGATCTGTTGAGATGTATTGTGCTCGCTACTATCCTGACTGGACCTGTTAAAATATTACAGAGGACGAGGAGGAGGCCTGTGTGGATACCTACTACGGGGCAGCTCTATATGACACCATTGATCCGGATTTCCAGCCGGATCCATTAGCTATAGAGACTGAGGCTCCCTAGTCTAGGTTTTACTATTACTGTTATTTGGGAACTGGATTGTATATATTCTTTCATATTCAGTAGTTGAGACTTGTATTTCTGGATGTTTGCTGAGATGTTATCTTAGACACTTAGACTCTTCTGATCTTCTGTATTTCATTTGAGTTTTATATCATATCGTACTTCTTCTTCCTTAGTTGTGATTGAGTTTACTTTCTGCTATGTCACCCCCATTCGGGGAGTATAAACTGTTTAGCATTATATTGTTAGATGTTGTGACCTAGGACAGCGTTCTACCGCCGACACTGCGGCGTAGGCTGGACGTACCCACTTCTCGTGCTCTTATTCTAGGGTGCGGGTCGTGACAGGAGTAGGCCGAGAGACTAGGGACCACCTCTTCTTCCAATGTTGATGGTCAAGGACTATCTGGCAAAACAGTCAGATTCGCCTTAGCTTGCCTTCCTCTCATGGCAGCAGATTTCAGGAAGTAGTCCAGGAGATTGCTGCTCTGAAGGCTCGCGGGATCAGTCTATACAATAAAGCTAGAATCCGGCTTCTCTCAGCTGTATGGCACATCTGGCGGGAACGAAATAGGAGAATCTTTGATGGTGCTCAGGCATCCATGTACTCTATACTTAATAATATAGATTATGATATTAAGATTATTAGTTAGTAACTACTAAGGGGAACATTGGCCTCTTGTGTGGTTGTTTGTAATTCTTTTCTCAGCAATAAAGTACCTATTCTTCAAATATATTAAAATATATTAATATATATATATATATATATATTAACAGAATTTAGTTAACTTGAAATATGGAAATTCAACAATAGAGGCTTGCTTGCAGGTAATGTCCTTAGACATAATTTCTTCCCTTCCAGTGTGCTTGAAGGATCAACTGGAGTCTGCCCCCAGGATTCAACGATTTAATCTTCTGTTCTAGCACTGAACGAAAGTCACTCTTAAACTAATTGATTTTTACCTCTCTGGTTTGCTTTTGGATGCATGAAGTATTTCAAAAATTAATTTATTTTATGCAAAACAAACTTTGTATATATCGACTGTAATAATTCTATTGAACAGACATGTCTGTCTGTTCCTTGTCAAATGTTGTGTCCTGCTAGAAAGTTATATCCCTTGAATTTAAATCTGAAATTCAAAAAATGAAAATGTTGGGTTTTGGCCTTTGTATTATAAACTTTAGTCCCACATCGGCTAGGCCAAAGGAGTTGTATCTCTATATATTAGCTATGCTATTTTAGAGATGCACATGTGGTGTGGAGGTGCACATGGGTGTGTGTCACGCCCCAGAACCAGAATACTGGAGAGCGGGGGCAGATATGAGGGTTTACTACAAGCCAGCAGTCTCTTAAGGTCAAGCCTATTGTCTCAATCCCAAGCAATTAACAGAGTTACATGATATTAGAGCATCAAATATATATATATAAGGCGTCCCAAATATTACATATTGGATGATCATGAAGCTAGTCGTACAAAATGATAGGACTAGCAAGATTTCAGTCATACCTGATCAACCCTAGGATTTGTTAATCATGTTTACAGCCCGTAGGCTGACAGTAAGTAAATGTGCATCGAGCTAACAGGTGCTCGTCGGCTAAACGCCTCAAAAGAATAAATTTACATATAAGTGGGAGAAACAAAAAGGAAAACCCACTCTTGGCCCGGGTTCCGTCTAGTTGTCACCATTGGGCTGGAAGCTTGGTAGATCCTCGGGAGCTACTCCGAAATCTGGCCATACAAAACCAGCTGGGTCAAACCCCAGAAAGAGCAAGTGCCACAAAGGAGGCCACAAATAAGAACAAAAGTTAGCATATCAGAACATAAAGAATAAAAGAAAGTACAAGTAATAAAGTACACAGGGTGATAAACGACTAGGGACGTGGAGCCATTCCGGGAGCCAGGTTACAATCCTTAAACCAAACAAGGACCGGAATTGTACCCCTTCGCCTGAATAGCTCACTGTCTCTACCCATTTATCATTAAGATAAGTAAAACAAACATGCTCAGGAGATAGCAGGTACTGGAGCTAGACAAGACTTAGACAAGGCTAGATACCATCCATTCACAATCGGCCAAGCAAGTACTACGGCTTACTACTTTAACTAACTAGGGTTATCACAAGCCTTAATTACTAACAAGATGCAAGTGAGAAACTCCCAGTCCCAAGCCCTGCAGACTATCCAGTTATCCTTCCGCGGGTTGAGAGTTATAGGTGGGTACATTGCCCGGGAGACAAATGTACCCTTAGGTGACTTAGAGGGTGCAACACATGACAGTGTGCTGGAAATGTGCTCTACTCGTCGGCAAGCTACAAGTCCATTAAAGTGCCCAGATAACGAGATTGCCTGTGACTGGGAATTCTCCATGTTCTAGTTTGATCTAATAATTAGCCTAATCCAATTTAGCGCGAGTCCCTGGCCGTGGTACCTAGGAAGTCACGTCCTAGACATGATGCAAGACAAGACAAGTGGATTGTACAAGCAAGCAAGCAGAAACACCCACAGTGTCAAGTTGATTATACGAGTCAAGTTACAAGTTACAAGTCAAGTCAAGTCAGGAGTGCGCCGCCACGGGCCACTATCAAGTTATCAAGATAAATCATGTCAGGGTGCTTGTTAGGAGTGCACCACTACGGGTCACTGTCATGTCAGGTTGGTCATATCAGGAGTGCACCACTACGGGTCACTGTCGTGTTATGCTAGGTCCTTGTCATACCATGCCATGTACAATAGTCATTCCAAACATATTAAGTAAAATCAAGTTCATAACAAAAGACGTAAGGATATAAAATGGACGAAAAACATCTAATAAAATATCAATATATATAGGGCTATAGAAGAGCCAAGCTAAAAGATCTCCATGATTGGACATATTGTGCAAGGGGTCATGGGGTTGGATTGTGCAAGAGTCAAGTGCGCCAGGGGCCAACTACGCAGGGTGAGCTGCGCAGGGTACCAACTACTCCAGAGATGGATGGCGCAGCAGATGGGTTGTGCGGGATCAAATTGCGCAGGGGTTAGACTGCGCAGGAGGGGATGGCGCAGGGTGAGCTGCGCAGAGGGTGGACTGCGCAGGAGTCAAGTTGCGCAGGGCTAACTGCGCAGAGGGTGGACTGCGTAGGAGGGGATGGCGTAGGGTGAGCTACGCAGAGGGTGGACTGCGCAGGAATCAGGTTGCGCAGGGCTAACTGCGCAGAGGGTGGACTGCGCAGGAGTCAGGTTGCGCAGGGCTAACTGTGCAGAGGGTGGACTGCGCAGGAGGGGATGGCGCAGGGTGAGCTGCGCAGGAGTCAGGTTGCGCAGGGCTAACTGCACAGAGGGTGGACTGCGCAGGAGTCAGGTTGCGCAGGGCTAACTGCGCAGGGGTTAGTGCGCCAAGGGAGGTGCGGGGTCCAGCCCAAGAGGCCGGGCGCAATCGGCTATGCGCAATGAAAGGCGCTGGCCGAGAAGGAAGGTGCGCAGTTCACCAAAGGGTGAGCTGCGCAATCGGCCTTGCACTAAAGAGCGCGGGCCGAGAGGGCTGCTTCTCCAACCCGAGAAGAACTCCAAGAACTTCAAAACTTCAATTCTTCATAACTTGACCAAATCAAAACCAAATCTAGATTTTCAAAGTTCTAACTTGAGTAAAATCGAATTCTCTTCCACATGGAAGCATCAAAACGTGCAAAAATCGAAGTTAAATAGATCAAAACCATGTAAACCCGAAAATAGTAAAAACCTAGATCTAGAACAAAGGAAACTCCAAATCACAAAATGTCATGTTCTAAAGTTGTTCTCCATGGCCTAATCTAGCTAATGGACAAATAAAAAGTGGTGCTTATTTGATGGCAAGGTGCACTTGCCTAATGGGTTGGGGAGTTGTGTGGAAGAAGGAAGAAGAAGAAAATTAATGGAGAGTAAAGAGGAGAGAGAAAGTTTGGTGGAGATATAATGAGGGTGGTTGTGTTGTGCTGAGGGTAGAGTGTAGGTTAAAGTGTTCCACTCATGATGAACCAAACCAAACCAACTTCCACAAAATAAAACCAAGCCATGGTCCAAAACCCATTTACGAGAAACCAAAATCCGCAAGTCGAGAAAATAAAATACGTGCCAAAATCCAAATACGAGCATAATACGAAATACAGGAAATGGGGGTGACAACTCTACCCACCTTCAAAGAATTTCGTCCTCGAAATTTAATCAAGGAGCTAGAGATTGCCACGACAAGCTATACTAAGCACAGGCAAGCTACGCTAAACAGTTATATCATACAATCATACAATGCAAGCAAGGAAGGGAAAGCGTAAGGCACAAGGAAGACATTATACCTTACGAGTCAAACAGGTAGGGATATCGCGATCGGATGTCGTCCTCACGCTCCCACGTTGACTCACCTAGAGAGTGATGACCCCAAGCAACACGAACTAAGTTAATAGTCTTGTTCTTGAGCGTCTTTTCCCTCCGGTCAAAAATAGACACGGGCCTCTCCTCATACGAAAGGTTGGTACCAACAACCAATTCCGAATGATCTAGGATATGGCTCGGGTCCGGGATGTACCGTCGTAATTGGGACACATGGAATACATCATGTACCTCACTTAGCGACGGCGGAAGAGCGAGACGATAGGACACATCGCCTACTCGCTCCAGAATATCGAACGGCCCGATATACCTAGGACTAAGCTTTCTCTGTACGCCAAAACGAATGACGCCGTGGGTAGGCGAGATCCTAAGGAATACATGGTCGCCGACGGCAAATTCTAAGGGACGCCGATGAGCATCGGCCCAATAGCGCTGGCGATCCTGAGCAACTCGGAGGTGATCTCTGACTTTCCTGACCACTTCAACCGTCTGTGAAATCAGTTCTGGAGCGAGCATCTGCCTCTCTCCGACATCGTCCCATGCTAACGGGGATCTGCACTTCCAACCATACAGAGCCTCGAAGGGTGCCATCTGGATACTGGCCTGGAAACTATTATTGTACGAGAATTCCACCAGGTACAGGTGATCCTCCCACGAACCACCGAAGTCAAGGGTACACGACCGCAACATATCTTCGAGAGTTTGTATAGTATGCTCTGACTGCCCATCTGTCTGCGGATGATACGCTGAGCTGAACTTGAGACGAGTCCCCAAACTTTGATGAAGACCGCGCCAGAAGTGCGATGTGAATCTCGTATCCCTGTCTGATACTATGCTGACTGGCAAGCCGTGAAGTCTGACGATCTGCCTGAGATACATCTCTGCTAGCTGTGCCGTCGACTGTCCAACTCTAAATGGAAAAAAGTGTGCCACCTTGGTAAGCCTGTCCACAATGACCCAAATAGCATCTCTGCCTGTCGGAGATCTGGGTAACCCAGTCACGAAATCCATGGTTATGTGTTCCCATTTCTATTCTGGGATCGATAAAGGTTGAAGAAGTCCAGCTGGCCTCTGATGTTCAGCCTTGACCTGTTGGCAAACCAAACATCGAGAGACAAACCGGGCTATCTCCCTCTTCATACCATTCCACCAAAAGTGTTGACGAATATCTCTGTACATCTTCGTGCCGCCTGGGTGAATGGAGTACTGCGAACTGTGAGCCTCTGCCATGACTTTTTGTCTGATATCTCCACTGGGTACACAAAGACGCGTGCCGTGTCGAAGTGTACCATCCTCATGAATACATAACTCTGGCCTTCTTCCTGCCTCGCACTCTGCTTTGAGCCGCTGAATCTTAGAATCTGCTAACTGTGCTGTCCGGATCCTCTCAACTATGGTGGACTGAATCTGTAGGCTGGCCATCAAGGCCACATTGGAAGGAAGAACCACTTCAATTCCCATCTTCTGAAGATCCGCCAATAGCTCTGGTTGCGCCGTCAGGAAATAAACTCCGGCTCTCCGGCTCAACGCATCTGCTACAACATTGGCCTTCCCTGGATGATACTGTAAATCCACATCGTAGTCCACCAGTAGCTCGAGCCATCTTCTCTGCCGCATATTAAGATCCTTCTGGATGAAACATACTTCAGGCTCTTATGATCAGTAAATATCTACACTCTGTCTCCGTACAAGTAGTGTCTCCACAACTTAAGTGCAAATACTACTGCTGCTAGCTCCAAGTCGTGGGTCAGGTAATTCTTCTCATGATCACGGAGTTGACGTAACGCATAAGCAATTACCTTCCCATGTTGCATCAAAACACATCCCAATCCTCTGCCTGAAGCGTCGCAATAAACTGTGAATCCTCCGGTCCCATCTGGAAGTGTCAGAATGGGAACCGTTATCAAACCTCGCTTCAACTTCTCAAATAATTCCTGGCATTCTGCTGTCCAAACGAATGGCACATCCTTGCGGGTCAACTGGGTCATCGGCGCTGAAATCCTTGCAAAATCAGAGACGAACCGTCGGTAGTAGCCGGCCAATCCAAGAAAGCTACAAACTTCTGCCACTGAGCTGGGTACTGGCCATGCCTCGATAGCCACAATCATCTGGGGATCCACTTCCACTCCTCCTCTGGTAATGATGTGACCCAAGTAAGAAATACGATCGAGCCAGAACCCGCATTTACTAAACTTGGCGTACAACTGGTGTTCTCTGAGAATCTGGAGGACAATTCTGAGATGCTGCTCGTGCTCTGCTTCACTCTTGCTGTAGACCAGGATGTCATCAAGGAACACTATCACAAACTGATCCAAGTAAGGCATGAAAATACGGTTCATGAGATCCATGAACACTGCCGGCGCATTGGTCGCTCCAAAGGGCATAACTAGAAACTCCCAATGCCCGTACCTAGATCTGAACGCCGTCTTCGGGATGTCCTGCTCTCTGACTCTGATCTGGTGGTATCCTGACCGCAAGTCTATCTTCGAGAAAACTGAAGCCCCTTTGAGTTGATCAAACAAGTCATCTATCCTCGGGAGAGGGTATCTGTTCTTGATTGTCACTGAGTTCAAGGTACGATAATCAACACATAGCCTAGACGTACCATCCTTCTTTTTCACAAGAAGCATCGGGGCTCCCCAAGGCGATCCACTAGCACGAATGAATCCCTTGGTTCTGAGTTCTTCAATCATCTTGTACAAAATCTCAAACTCTGAAGGCGCCATTCTGTAGACTCGCTCTGATACTGGTGCTATCCCGGGAATCAAGTCGATGGTAAACTCGATCTCCCGCTCTGGTGGCATCCCTGGAAGTTCCTCTGGGAAGACATCTGGAAACTCTTCAACTATTCGGGGCAACTACACTGCTGCTACTGCCATCCGCAATACTGGAGGAGATGGCTCTACTGTGCCTCTGGAAAATGAAAACTCTGGCTCTCCGGGATTACTAAAGACAACTCTGCCAATATGGTAGTCTATCCTAGCATAATAGTTCCTCAACCAATCCATGCCTAGGACTACATCATAGTCTGCCATAGAGAACTCTATGAGCCTAGCGGGGAACTCTCTACCGCTAACTACGATCCGACACGAGGAAAACACTCGATCTACCCCCACAAGACCATTACCAGTAAGTATATTGAGCCTCACTGATAATGACTCGGGCTCCAATCCTATCCGTGTCGTAAATCGTACAGACATGAATGAATGCGATGCACCAGAATCAAATAATACAGATGCTGAAAAGATGTTGACAAGAATAGTACCTGCCACTACCTCACCTGGTGCAACTTCTTCTTCCATGGTCATCATCATAGCCTGACCTCTAGCTGCGGATCCTCTCTGCTGGAAATCCCTCTGTCAGTTCTGTGCTGGAGCCTGGGTGATCTGCTGCTGGTTCTGCTGCTGAAAGGCCTGGGCCTGAGGCAACAATGGCCTCGGGTACTGCTGCTGCTGCTGCTGGACTGGAACTGGGGCTGGTCCTCTCACCGAAGAACTAGAAAGGTTGGATGATGATGGACCTCCCCTATTCGGGCAGGTCCCTATCTGGTGGTCTGCTCCTCCACAAGCCAGGCACAATCCCTGTGCCCTACGACACTCTGCCACTACATGGCCCAGCTTCCCGCAATGAGAACATCCCACCGCGGAAGACTGCTTCTGCTTCTGCTGCTGCGGGTACGTCGGGGTCAAATGCTGAACCGACGTCACTGAGGCCGCCCGCCTCGGAGTCCCAATGGTTATACCCCTAGCTGCCGGGGCTGGAGCTGAAGATTGGTACATCTGGTTGTGGGACCGCTTCCTGCCTCCGGTCCTGTCCACAATTCTTCGGGAGGTATACTCATGCCTCCTCGCTGCCTTCAACACTGCATCGAACGTCTGGTGCTCGAACTACTCCACAGCCAATAATATCTCTAAGTGCAGCCCTTGCTGGAACCGCTGAGCCCTATCGAACTCGGTTGCCACCAAGGTGGGGGCGAACCTACTCAGCCTGGAAAACTCGGTCGCATAGCCATCGACCGTCCTGCCTCCTTGCTTCAAGTTGGTGAACCGGGTCTGCAGGTCGTACCGTGCCACCGCATCGAAGTACTTCGTTTGGAACCTTTCTCTGAACGTCGCCCAAGTGACTGGTACCGCTAACCCCATAGCCTGAGCCGCCCACCAATCGCGAGCCAAGTCTAACAACTGTAGGCGTACCACCGCCACCTTCTTATTCTCAGGTGTCCTAGCTGCTTCTAGAACCACCTCGGTATCCTAAAGCCAAGCGTCCGCGGCAATTGCATCTCCGCTGCCGTCAAAGAAGGGAGGGTTCAAGCGCTTGAAACTGTTGGCCGCCTGATTCCCTTGAGGACCTCCTCGGTTTAGTGCATCATGAACTTCCTGGTGCAAGGCGTCGCCTCGACGATCTTGGGATGCAAGTAGTTCTCTGATAAGCCCTACCAAAGGTTCCTCATCCTGTCTAGCTGGTTGAGTGGGCGGAGCTGCCTGAACTAGAGGTTCCGAGCCTCCGGAAAGCATAACTCGGGAGGCTACTCCAGAGTGCTGAGCTTGATCTTCCTGGCGCTGGGGTGCTTGACGAGCTTCCTCTGGCTGGTTGGCAGGTCCGGGAGTAATGCCGCTGAAGAAGACGACATAGGGAACAATAAGAAAAGGACCAGGACAGATTAATGATACAAGCATGTGATCAGGTCAAGATTCTCAGGGATTTGAAGATACGAGCAGAGATCAAGGACGAATATTGATTGAGACATCTATTCGGTAAACCCTCACATTTCTTGAATGCCAAGACCTGCATGGGCTACCACTTAAACCGTGTCACGCCCCAGAACCAGAATACTGGAGAGCGGGGGCAGACATAGCCAGCTACGTATATTGAAATAGAATACATCTCAACTATACGGTCACGACTGTCTAGATATTAGGGTTTACTACAAGCCAGCAGTCTTTTAAGGTCAAGCCTATTGTCTCAATCCCAAGCAATTAACAGAGTTACAAGATATTAGAGCATCAAATATATATATATAAGGCGTCCCAAATATTACATATTGGATGATCAAGAAGCTAGTCGTACAAAATGATAGGACTAGCAAGAGTTCAGTCATACCTGATCAACCCTAGGATTTGTTAATCATGTTTACAGCCCGTAGGCTGACAGTAAGTAAATGTGTATCGAGCTAACAGGTGCTCGTCGGCTAAACGCCTCAAAAGAATAAATTTACATATAAGTGGGTGAAACAAAAAGGAAAACCCACTCTTGGCCCGGGTTTCGTCTAGTTGTCACCATTGGGCTGGAAGCTTGGTAGATCCTCGGGAGCTGCTCCGAAATCTGGCCACACAAAACCAGCTGGGTCAAACCCCAGAAAGAGCAAGTGCCACAAAGGAGGCCACAAATAAGAACAAAAGCCAGCATATCAGAACATAAAGAATAAAAGAAAGTACAAGTAATAAAGTACACAGGGCGATAAACGACTAGGGACGTGGAACCATTCCGGGAGCCAGGTTACAATCCTTAAACCAAACAAGGACCGGAATTGTACCCCTTTGCCTGAATAGCTCACTGTCTCTACCCATTTATCGTTAAGATAAGTAAAACAAACATGCTCAGGAGATAGCAGGTACTGGAGCTAGACAAGACTTAGACAAGGCTGGATACCATCCATTCACAATCGGCCAAGCAAGTACTACGGCTTACTACTTTAACTAACTAGGGTTATCACAAGCCTTAATTACTAACAAGATGCAAGTGAGAAACTCCCAGTCCCAAGCCCTGCAGACTATCCAGTTATCCTTCCGCGGGTTGAGAGTTATAGGTGGGTACATTGCCCGGAAGACAAATGTACCCTTAGGTGACTTAGAGGGTGCAACACATGACAGTGTGCTGGAAATGTGCTCTACTCGTCGGCAAGCTACAAGTCCATTAAAGTGCCCAGATAACGAGATTGCCTGTGACTGGGAATTCTCCATGTTCTAGTTTGATCTAATAATTAGCCTAATCTAATTTAGCGCGAGTCCCTGGCCGTGGTACCTAGGAAGTCACGTCCTAGACATGATGCAAGACAAGACAAGTGGATTGTACAAGCAAGCAAGCAGAAACACCCACGGTGTCAAGTTGATTATACGAGTCAAGTTACAAGTTACAAGTCAAGTTAAGTCAGGAGTGCGCCGCCACGGGCCACTATCAAGTTATCAAGATAAATCATGTCAGGGTGCTTGTTAGGAGTGCACCACTACGGGTCACTGTCATGTCAGGTTGGTCATATCAGGAGTGCACCACTACGGGTCACTGTCGTGTTATGCTAGGTCCTTGTCATACCATGCCATGTACAATAGTCATTCCAAACATATTAAGTAAAATCAAGTTCATAACAAAAGGCGTAAGGATATAAAATGGACGAAAAACATCTAATAAAATATCAATATATATAGGGCTATAGAAGAGCCAAGCTAAAAGATCTCCATGATTGGACATATTGTGCAAGGGGTCATGGGGTTGGATTGTGCAAGAGTCAAGTGCGCCAGGGGCCAACTACGCAGGATGAGCTGCGCAGGGTACCAACTACTCCAGAGATGGATGGCGCAGCAGATGGGTTACGCGGGATCAAATTGCGCAGGGGTTAGACTGCGCAGGAGGGGATGGCGCAGGGTGAGCTGCGCAGAAGGTGGACTGCGCAGGAGTCAAGTTGCGCAGGGCTAACTGCACAGAGGGTGGACTGCGCAGGAGGGGATGGCGTAGGGTGAGCTGCGCAGAGGGTGGACTGCGCAGGAGTCAGGTTGCGCAGGGCTAACTGCGCAGAGGGTGGACTGCGCAGGAGTCAGGTTGCGCAGGGCTAACTGCGCAGAGGGTGGACTGCGCAGGAGGGGATGGTGCAGGGTGAGCTGCGCAGAGGGTGGACTGCGCAGGAGTCAGGTTGTGCAGGGCTAACTGCGCAGAGGGTGGACTGCGCAGGAGGGGATGGCGCAGGGTGAGCTGTGCAGAGGGTGGACTGCGCAGGAGTCAGGTTGCGCAGGGCTAACTGCGCAGGGGTTAGTGCGCCAAGGGAGGTGCGCGGTCCAGCCCAAGAGGCCGGGCACAATCGGCTATGCGTAATGAAAGGCGCTGGCCGAGAAGGAAGGTGCGCAGTTCACCAAAGGGTGAGCTGCACAATCGGCCTTGCGCTAAAGAGCGCGGGCCGAGAGGGCTGCTTCTCCAACCCGAGAAGAACTCCAAGAACTTCAAAACTTCAATTCTTCATAACTTGACCAAATCAAAACCAAATCTAGATTTTCAAAGTTCTAACTTGAGTAAAATTGAATTCTCTTCTACATGGAAGCATCAAAACGTGCAAAAATCGAAGTTAAATAGATCAAAACCATGTAAATCCGAAAATAGTAAAAACCTAGATCTAGAACAAAGGAAACTCCAAATCACAAAATGTCAAGTTCTAAAGTTGTTCTCCATGGCCTAATCTAGCTAATGGACAAATAAAAAGTGGTGCTTATTTGATGGCAAGGTGCACTTGCCTAATGGGTTGGGGAGTTGTGTGGAAGAAGGAAGAAGAAGAAAATTAATGGAGAGTAAAGAGGAGAGAGAAAGTTTGGTGGAGATATAATGAGGGTGGTTGTGTTGTGCTGAGGGTAGAGTGTAGGTTAAAGTGTTCCACTCATGATGAACCAAACCAAACCAACTTCCACAAAATAAAACTAAGCCATGGTCCAAAACCCATTTACGAGAAACCAAAATCCGCAAGTCGAGAAAATAAAATACGTGCCAAAATCCAAATACGAGCATAATACGAAATACAGGAAATGGGGGTGACAGTGTGCCATGTGGGGTTATTTTTCTAATGGGTTAAAGGCTAAATAAACAATTGAAAGCATTCATGATTTTTGCTCTTAGGAAATTTACTTCCATGGGAGCTAAGCCCCGTAGGGGCTTAGCGACTCGGACTCGAACTCATGAGGCGTAACGTGGCATTTTGTTGGCACACTTTGCACGTCAGCATCGTCGCTAGGGGCATAGTACGCTTAAGTTATGCTCGTTGCGGAAGCTACTTACGCGGTACGGCGCGCGGCCAGGTTCGCGGCCAGGTTGTGCTGCCAGGTTGCAACCAGGTGCGTGTCCAGTTGCGCATATAGGTGCGCGCTCAGTTGCGCGGGTGGCACAGGGCGCGCAGGTGGCACAAGTGGCTCAGTGCGCGTTCAGGTTGCACGTTCAGGTTGCGCTGCCAGGTTGCGCTGCCAGGTTGCACGGCCAGGTTGCGCAGGCCAGGTTGCGCGGCCAGGTTGTGCAACCCAGGTTGCACGACCAGGTGCGCACCCAGTGGCGTGCCCAGTTGCGTGCACAGGTGTGCGCTCAGTTGCACGCTTAGTTATACGGGTGGCGCAGGGTGCACAGGGCGCACAGGTGGCACAAGTGGCTCAGTGCGTGTTCAACGCATGGTGTACAAGGCGCACAGGGTGCACGAGGTGCACAACTTGCTTCAGATAGTGCCTGTGCATGATCTGAGCGGTTACTGCACGTTTGGAGTGGTTATTACCATGTCCCGATTGTTGTGCTAACTGGACAGTTGCTACTCGGTCCTATAAAAGGTCTCTTCTCTCTCACAGGCAAAGGACACAGAGAATATAAAGAGAGTTATAAAAGTTTACAAGTGTTTCTTAACACAAGTAAACAGAGGCTGTGAGAGAGAAGAGAAGCTTTGCACCAGCATTGTTTTTGCACGGGAGTCCGTATACGATCCAAGAAGTCAGAAGAGCAGAAGTGTTCCAAAGTTCTTCGACGAACTTGCTGGTTCCTGGAAGCCATTCGTGTGGGGCGAATATAGCTTTGAGCAACTGTGATTATTCACCCCAGCAGGATATTCATCCATCAATCGCCTGTCATCTTCATCTTCTTCGCTGCTCTGGAATACGAAATCTTTTTAGATTCTCATAATATCATACACTGCTGTAATGAGATCTTCTTAGATCTTCGTTATACTTGCGCAACCTTCCTAGAAGTGTTGCGTTGGAACATAATTTTTACAATTGTTTCATCTTCTTAGTTTTTCATCGGAAACTGTGCCCCGACACTAACAATCTCAAAGCTATATTGCTACGATGGAAAACTTTAATGCTTCACTTCTCAATACTGACTTTTATAAGTTAGAAAAGTTTGATGGAGAGCATTATCAAGTCTGGAAGAGGAAGGTTTATCTCATTCTTCAACTCAGAGACGTTGATCACATGCTTCTTGAAGAGGAACCTACTGTTCCAGATACTGGATCTGCTACCACAATCACTGCGGCTACTAAACTTCAGGCCAAGTGGAGAAGGGAGAATAGCATTTGCAGGCTGCTTATCCTAAATGCTATGGAGGATTTCCTAGCAGAATCCTATAATAAGAAGACTATTGCCAGAGACATATGGGAGTCTCTGGATAAACTGTGCGAAGAAGACAGAAACAGGAGCAAGATATTTGTTGTTGAAAAATATCACAAATGGCCCTTTGAGGAAGAGAAGTCCATGCTGCCGCAGGTGAAGAAATTCCTAAAGCTGCGACAGAAGCTGGAAAATGAGGCGATGTCCCTCCCCGACAAGTTTGTTGTTGGAGGGATTGTCTCGAAGCTCCCCGCTGGATGGAGTAATTGATGGAACTGGGGATTCCCAGGACCCTTCCTTTGGTGTGCGTATTGATCGATATAAAGTTAAACAAATCTAATACGTGTTCTAACCCTTCATAGGCAAAAACTAGGGTTCACGAATTATACATATGGCGGAAAAGAGACAAGTAATTCCTGGCAATCTCGAGCGGACGACCCCATGATCTTCTGTACGTATTCCTTCCTCGAGTTGGACGTCGTGTGGGCGACGATCTCCCAACCTTTTCTTCTCCTTGGCAGCCCTCTCTTTCTCTCCTTACGTGAATCACAAATTTAGAGAAAATTTTAGATTTTTGATCAGTAATCTGGCGGCCAGAGAATAAAGGATATATATAGGCTATGTCTGGGACCATGAGGAGAAATTAGGGTTAGGCCTCCTAACGGATCTGAATATCCCGTATTCAGCTCTAACACACAATCCAGGCCCATTAATAATAGCTCGGTCCACTAATGAGCTATTGTTGTACTACCATCCTAATCCCAAATTATGTTTGTGGGCTCCTTTTATTATATGCTCGTTTGGCTCCCCATGTTAAGATATCGTATGTCCGTCGATCAAATTAACTTACTAACAACTATATTGATTCGACATCTTTTATCCTTAAGTAGTACCGCTCAACTTTATTTGTCATGTCGGATATAATCCACCTGCAGGGTTTACATGACAATCCTTATGAGCTCTTTAAGAGGACATCATCAACCCGATGTATCGGGATATGGATTCCATTTATAATCAACAACCTATCATACATACAATATTATTACCCAATTCTTAGAGGTTGTTGATCCATAATGAATCTCACTCTTTTATGAGTCAAAGTAATGCACACTGCATATACATGTCCGTTATTATATCCGGATTAAGAGCACAAGCATCCATAATAACAGAGGTGTTTGTTCTTTTTATGTAGTCAGTACAAAGAGAACAACCTCAAGTGGTCCTGTTCAATACACACAAAGTGTACTAGTGTAAACCTATAGTCAAGATAGACTAATACCAGATTACACTACAACCTTTCCAATAGATTGTCCAAGTCCATCTAGGTTGTGAACTATTTATATACTCCATAGGAAACTGATAATATGATCTTCTGTGTGACACCACACACCATATTATCTACAATATATAATATCAGACATTTGCATTAACACTTGCAACAAATACAATATGCAAATATTTGTCCATATGATTCTCATTCAAAATTTAAGGAAATAAGGTTACTACAAAAGTGATGCTTTTAGTATATAACCCTAACAGTAAGTTCTATCCAAACATGCATAGGAAGAAGCTTGAGATCAGCCTTGAAGATCTCTTGTAGGAAATCTATGTTGAGGACCAGATGCGGGCTCAACTGAAGGTGGACGCACTGTCCAAGTAATTGGTTAACACCAATCTGGTTCATACCAAGGAACCAAGGAAAAAACAGGCGGCTTCCCATAGCAAGAAGAAGGACCTTGACAATCTGAAAGTCAAGGAAACTTTGTTCAAGCAAAAGAAGCCAAAGTCTCATTTGGCTTGTTTTAAGTATGGCAAGAAGGGCCACTTCAAGAATAAATACAAAGCAAATACCAAGCAATCAGAGCAAGGAGAGCCTAGTAAGGTATCTATGATCACTGACGTTGTTCTATGATTGTGCAGGTTGATGCGGTAGGGACTGACTCTAACTGGTGGGTAGACACTGGAGCCACCTGCCATGTCTGCTCCAGCAAGGAATGGTTCACCACCTACACACTTACTTCTGAAGTGGTTATGGTGGCGAACCAGGCACAAGCTGAAGTGCTCAGGATTGGGACGGTGGTATTGAAGCTGACTTCTGGCAAGTCTCTGATGCTTCAAGGCGTGAAGCACGTACCTGCTATCGCCAAGAACCTGATCTCAGGAGGCCTACTCTGCAACGCAGGTCTCAGGATGGACATCAATACTGGCTAGATGGTGATGACTATCAAGGGAACATATTTTGGGAAAGCTTTTTATACGAAGGAATGTTCAAAATTTAGCTTATAAATCAGTCTAATGTTATTAATACAATTACTCCTTCTGCTTATACTTTTGAGTTGTGGCATAATAGACTAGGACATGTTCATTATAAACGAATAAACAAAATGTCTAGTCTAGGGCTTATCTCCAAGTGTGAGGGTAAGGTTTGTTCTCAAAGGAAGATCACAAGAAAACCCTTTCCTCGGGTTAATCGAAGTACAAATCTTCTGGAGTTGTTACACTCTGATATCTGTGACTTCAAACAGTTCTCTACAAAGGCCGGGATGAAGTATTTCATAACCTTCATCGATGACTTCTCTAAGTATGCGTTCGTCTACTTGCTGAAGGCTAAAGACGAAGCATTCGAGAAGTTCAAGGAGTTCAGAGCCGAAGCTGGGCGGTAGACTGGATAACAACTCAAAAGAATAAGAAGTGATCGAGGTAGGGAGTACAGGTCTCATATATTCGTATTGTTCTGCAAAGAACATGGAATTGTCAATGAGACTATGACTCCGTACTCTCTTCAATCAAACGGAGTAGCAGAGAGGAAAAACAGAACATTAATAAAAATGATTAACTCAATGCTGTTGAC
Source organism: Iris pallida (assembly GCA_029216955.1). Classification (NCBI taxonomy): domain Eukaryota; kingdom Viridiplantae; phylum Streptophyta; class Magnoliopsida; order Asparagales; family Iridaceae; genus Iris; species Iris pallida. The sequence goes on from JANAVB010013398.1 coordinate 9,313,957, forward strand.
TGTGGGTCTTCCTATGTGCTACTGGAGAGAAGCTGCATTGACGGCCACTTTTATTTTAAATAATGCCTCATACAACTTCAGACGTTACTCCTCATGAACTTTGGTTCAAGGTTAGACCTAACTTGAATGTCATTCGAGTGTGGGGGTGTCAGGTATATGTCAAGCTTCCAGATCTGAAGATTCAGAAGCTTGAGACAAGGACTACTAAGACGATCTTCTTAGGGTATGCCGAGAAGAGTGAGGCTCGGAGATTTCTTGATAATGAGTCAAATCATATCATTAAATCTTGCGACGCATAATATTTTGAAGACAAATTTACAAGGCACAAGAATATTGTTTTTACGGATATACCGGAGAACAATGAGGGTGCGCAGGAAACTGAAGTCTTCAATGAAGATGTGGTCCAAGAAGATATTGTTGTTGAAACAACGATTGAACCAGAAAAAGATGAGCCGTCAGCTAAGCGTGTGAGGAGTCCGAAGGACTTTGAAAGTGACTTTGTTACCTATCATGTGGAAGCAGATCCGCTTACCTATGATGAGGCGATGAAGACCAGAGACGTAATTTTCTGGAAGGAGGCGATTAACATTAAAATTAATTCCATCACCTCAAATAACACTTGGGTATTGGTTGATCTTCTTGAAGGAGCAAAACCCATCGGATGCAAATGGATCTTCAAGAAGAAGATAAAAGCAGATGGAACTATTGACAAGTTCAAGGCTAGGTTGGTAGCCAAGGGGTTTTCTCAGAAGCAAGGGATTGACTACTTTGACACATATGATCCAGTAGCCCGGATGACCACCATCAGAATGTTGATTGCTCTCGCAGTAATACATAAGATGGTGATACATCAGATGGATATAAAAATGACTTTCCTAAATGGCGAGCTGACCGAAGAGATTTACATACAACAGCCAGAGGGATTTCTCATCAAGGGTCTTGAAGACAAAGTCTACAAATTGGTAAAATCTTTGTATGGTCTTAAATAGGCTCCCAAGATGTGGCATGAGAAATTTGACAAAGTTATAAGGTCAAATGGCTACATGGTCAGCGAGATGGACAAGTATGTTTACACGAAGTTCGCTGATAGAAGAGGTGTGATTATTTGTCTGTACGTGGATGACATGCTTATCCTAGGTACGAATATGGGTTATGTCACTGAGACAAAGAAATTCATCTCGAGCAATTTTGGTATGAAGGACTTGGGGGAAGCTGATATGATCTCAGGGATCAAGATCATCCGGATAGATACTGGACTAGCACTGTCACAGTCTCATTATATTGAGAAAATGATCACTCGTTATGGGTATCGGGATCAATACACCGTACAGGTGTGATCTGAAGCTGAAGCTTAATTCAGAGGAAAGCGTCAGGCAGTTGGACTATACAAGCATAATCGGGAGTTTGATGTATGCTACTACTGCCACAAGGCCTAACATAGCTTTCGCCGTGAGAATGCTGAGTCATTTCACGAGCATCCCAGGTGTTGAACATTAGAAAGCTATGAAATGGGTTATGAGATATCTCAAGAAGACTCAGGCATATGTATTGTACTATAGCGGAGATCCGCAAGTAGTAGAAGGCTTTAGTGACGTCATCTGGTGCTTAGAGGTGGAGAGCGAGGTCCATAGGTGGATTCATTTTCACTATGGGTGGAGCTGCTATATCGTGAAAGTCGAAGAAGAAGACTATGCTCTCGTGGTCATCCGTGGAATCTGAGTTCTTTGTACTTAATACCGCAGCCGAAGAAGCAGAATGGCTTCGGGAGCTCATGTGTGATCTTCTAGTGGTTGGGGCACAAATACCAGCGATACCGATATACTGTGACAACCAGGAGACTGCGACGATAGCATCAAATGATCTCTTCAACGGGAAGAAGAGGACTGTGCAGTTGAAGAACAGGACAGTACACGATCTCATCAAGAGGGGTGTTATTACAGTGATTGATGTTCGGAGTCAGGAGAACCTAGTGGATCCATTCTCCAAGGGCCGCAAGTGCCAGCTGGTCGATGACACAGCTTGTAAAACGGGCTTGAAAGCATTCTGATATTGTATTATTGTATTCCTACCATAAAATTTTATGTTAATAGTTCAAAGAGAAATCTACTAGGCATCTAGCTTTTGGTTCGAGGGAGGACCACTAATCAGAAGAATATCAGGAACGTTGGGTACATGTTCTATTGGGCATGGAGAGGTTACGGACCTACAACCACTGTTGTCTACTATTGTTTTCTTTGGAAAAAGGATCCTGTGGGAAGGTTGGCTTAAATGCCTTAATAAGTTCTCAGGCAGAGTGAATGCCTGGTATGCTTTACAGGAAGCACGGTAGAACATACAAGGAGTGAAACTCTATGCTACTGTGGGGTGACTCTACCATGAGGTTCCCAGGCAAGGGGTAATGCCTCGGCTTTGCTAGCCAAGTCACAGCGGCGTAGCACCGCAAATAGGCAGTTAGCCTAATGTTGTATGTTAAAATAAAGAGGGGTGTAGTCAGCACTACAAAGAGGAGGAGTTCCTCATGTTACAGTGGCACGACACCATGATGAGGTACCCAGTTAGGAATAAAGCCTCGGCCTTGCTAGCCATGTCGTTGCGGCGTAACACCGCAAGGGAGCCTAAGGCTTCATGCTCGGTAGTTTGGCACAATAAAGAGGCGGTGGCCTCATGCTATAGTAGTATGACACTACGATAAGGTTCCCGTTATGGGGTAAGGCCTCTGCTTTAAACCATGTCATGGCGGCGTAGCACCGCAAGGGAAGCGCAAAGCGCTTCATGCTATGTCTCTTTATAATAAATTCACCTTTAGTGTATGAACAAAGAGATATCAGGCCGTCTCTTGAGGATAAACTTGTAGATGCCCAAAATTATACATTGAAACCAGGCTGGCACAGGGCCTTTAATGTGTAGCCAGAAGCACATGCAACTACATTATGTGAGTGGAAATAATTTCAGCTATGGTGCAGAATTCATGACTTAGTCCATTCTTGTATTATAGTCTGTTGTTTGACCCATGCGGGAAGATTCAAGTCCTCAGCGACATCTCTCATAATTTATGATAGATAGTTACTGTGGGGAACACTTATACCCATATATAGAGATATGTGGAGGATTGTTGGGTTTTGGCCTTTGTATTAGAAACTTTAGTCCCACATCGGTAAGGCCAAAGGAGTTATATCTCTATATATTAGCTATGCTATTTTAGAGATGCACATGTGGTATGGTGTGGAGGTGCACATGGGTATGCCATGTGGGTTTATTTTTCTAATGGGAAAAAGGCTAAATAAACAATTGAAACCATTCATGCTTTTTGTTCTTGGAAAATTTATTTCCATGAGAGCTAAGCCCCGTAGGGTCTTAGCGACTCGAACTCAGACTCGGGCTCATGAGGTGTAATGTGGCATTTTATTGGTGCACTTTGCACTTAGCACGTCAGCATCGTTGCTAGGCGCATAATGCACTTAAGTTGTGCTCGTTGCGCAAGCCACTTGTACGGCTAGGCGCACTGCCAGGTTGCGCTGCCAGGTTGTGCGGCTAGGTTGTGCTACCAGGTTGCGTAACCCAAATTGCGCGACCAGGTGCACATCCATTGGTGTGCCCAGTTGCTCGCATAGGTGTGCGGGTGGCGCAGGGTACGCAGGTCACACAGGTGGCGCAAGTGGCTTAGTGCGCATTCAGCGCATGGTGTACAAGGCGTGCAGGGCGCACGAGGTGCGCAACTTGCTTCAGAACGTGCCTGAGCATGATCTGAGCGGTTACTGCACGTTCGGAGTGGTTATTACCACGTCCCAAATGTTTTGCAAACCGGCAGTTGCTACTCGGGCCTATAAAAGGTCTATTCTCTCTCACAGACAATGGACACAGAGAATATACAGAGAGTTATTAAAGTTTACAAGTGTTTCTTAACCCAAGTAAACAAAGGCTGTGAAAGAGAAGAGAAGCTTTACCCCAGTGTTGCTTTTGAACGGGAGTCCGTGTACGATTCGAAGAGTCAGAAGAGCAGAAGTGTTCTAAAGTTCTCCAACGAACTTGCTGGTTCCTTGAAGCTATTCGTGTGGGGCGAATACAGCTTTGAGCAACGGGGATTATTCACCCCAGCAGGATATTCATCCATCAATCGCCTTTCATCTTCATCTTCTTCGCTGCTGTGGATTACGAAATCTTTTTAGATTCTTGTAATATCATACGCTGCTGTAACGAGATCTTCTTAGATCTTCGTTATACTTGTGCAACCTTCCTAGAAGTGTTGCGTTGGAACATTATTTTTATAATTGTTTTATTTTCTCTATTTTCCATCAAAAAATTGTGCCCCGACACTAACAAAAAATTTAAAATTAAAAGGTTTCCAACAATATTGAATTGTTTTTGTGATAAGGAAGTTCAGGAGGAACTTTATACCTCTTCTATCTTCTTATAACATGACTTGTATATGAGTTCTTGTTTAATCACAAGCAATTGAGGACGAGCAATATTTATATGCACCGACATCACATACATTAAGTCATTCAATAAATTTATTGAAAAGGTTAAACAAATAAATCCTTATAACCATTATTATTCATGAAAGTAAGGTCAATGAGTGACAATTCGATGCCAAAAGACACCATTTAATAATTGAACTAGTTCAAAATAGTAAAAACACATCTTGTATTAACTCATTAAACTAATACGAAATATCACCTAACATTCAAACTTCCAACAACAGCTTCCTGAGCTTTTGGTAATCTCCATGAGAGCATAAAAGAGAGAATTCTTGAGCTAATCTACAAGAGAGAATTCCTGAGCTGATCTCCATGAGAGCATCAAAAAAAGATGTGAGTAATACAAAGTCAAGAGATTCCGTAGAAAGGAATTAAAAGACTAGAAGGTAGATAATAAAAGTTTTGTTTATACAACAACAATCATTTATTCCAAACTTTTGGTATGTACACTATTTGAAACCCTTTATGTCATTTAGCTCTGTTAAGGGCCATATCATCTTAACATTAATACAAGTCAATATCCTTTACAATCACAGTTTATTTAGTTTTGTTGGGAACTATTAGAGGTATTTTTTATTATTTAGTATAATGGACTTTTGTCCCACATCAGATAGTGTAAGAGGAGAGGAGCTTAGCCTTTCAATAAAAAACATCCTATTATTATTATTCTCTACTATACTAAACTATGAAAAAAAATACCTCTAATATCCTCCCTCAAGCTGGAGCATATAGATCAGACATTCCCAGCTTGCTACATAAAACAGAAAATAGACCACGTGCAAGTGGTTTGGTAAAAATATCTCCTAATTGTTCTTCTGATCGAATATAAGGAGTGACAACTCCTTTTTAAGCAACATATCACGAACAAAATGATAATCCACCTCAACGTACTTTGTACATTCATGAAATACCAGATTACTTGCGATAAACATCGTTGATTGATTATCACAATACATCTCCATCGGAATGTGAATCATTATCCTCATTTCCTGAAGAAGTGACTTGACCCACATCATCTTATAAGCTGTATGAGCTATCGCATGGTACTCGGCCTCTGCACTAGAACGAGCCACAATATTGCTTCTTACTATGCCATATGACAAGATTGCCACCCACGAACGTACAATAACCAGAAGTAGACCTTCTATCACTGCCACTGTCTGCCCAATCAGCATCACTGAACCCCATTACTGTAAGCAACTGGAAAGGTTTGTACAATAAACCTTTTCCAGGTGTACCTTTTAAGTAATAAAGAATGCGAGAGATGGCTTCCTGTTCGCCATGGACAACAGTTAAAGAACTTTTTGTGTTAACCAAACTTGAAGAAGTATAAAAGAAGTCCTAAACAGGAAATTTAAGCATAGATGATTCTGGGAAAATGTGACGATGGATATCGAATACTGTGGTGGTTCCTTTACTCCGTTGACGATCTGATGACGAGAATAACTTGCTCCGACTCTTTGGATGCCTGTATGTGAATAATTCAGGGTTGCCAATCAAGATCCAAAATGAAGGAAAACTTCTATTTATAAACTAATAGAATGAACCACCAATGCGCACATATGAGATGCACGTATGGGTTTTTGGCGCAGGATGCTGCACGTTTGGAGATAGAACTAAATCTGTTGTAACTACACTGTTGGGCTACAGATGAGCCAACACGTGACAGTTGTTAAGATTTGTTTGTTGCTGAGATCATAGGTAGTTGGCACCCATTCATAAGCAAGACTGAGTCAATGACACGTAGTACGGGCACATTGCTTAAAGATATCATTCTGTTAAAACAGAATAGATTTAGTTGTATGTGAGAGGCACTGCGCTCTTGTTGGCCACGTGGCATCATTCAACCAGTGCTGCGCTTGTAGAGGCTGCACTTGTTTGAACTCTGCTACAGAAGCTGCGCTTTAGAGAGCCAAGGTGACTGCATTTTTTATTCCTCGAAGACTGCTTCTTGACTGGATTAACATCAAGAATTTGTCAGCTGATAATTGCCATTTGGCAACTGAAAACTGACAAGTGACAACTGTCATCTGACATCTGACATTTGTATCAACGTGCCATAAATGCTGAAGTGACCGCTTGGGGTGTTTGCAAATGTGTGCGAGGCAGGGCTCCAGGAGGCTGTGCTTTTCTGGAGCTGCATCTTTTTGGGCCTTTTGTGTCCCATTAAGTTGTGCTTTCAGGTATATGCTTTTTAGAGTCATTTGGGTCAAACTCCTAAATTTTTGCTGCTGTACGGGGCTCGAGAAGTGATGGCTTTGACTAAGGACTTCGTCAAAAAGATCATTAATAAGATTTATTGCCATAAATAACAAGTTTATCCTATCAATTTTGGAGCCTTTGATTGGCTGCCACTTGACATGTGGTTTTGGCTACACACGACTATAAATAGGGGTGTTCTTGGGGCACAACTCATTTGTGTACCCCTCTCCCCTATTTCTACGTCGTTGACGATGCTGTACCATAATGGCTATGAGTTTTTCCTTGGTATGTTTGGTCGCAATTGCATTAGTCAGATCTTTTTGTTCAAAGAAGTGGCGAACTTGATGAAGGAGCTTTTGAGATGAACTTAACTGATTTTGATAGAGATGTCCCCGTTCATGCAGCATGCTAGCTGTGTTTTGTCCCGAGACGACGTCAAGTGCCAAGATGTTGAGTATAGGATCTTGGATTGATTGTCATTCCGAACCCTGTTCAATCAATGCCTAGGAGCTGCGCAAAGAAGCTGCACTTTTCTTGGCCTATATTGTACATGCAGAGGAGGGGCACTTTTCTTGGCATACATTATATGTTGCGCTTTTCTTGGAGTATATTGTATGCACAGTAGGTAGATAGCTTATTTATGTAATCATGAATATTAATGAAAAACTGTTAATAGACTTCCACTGTGTTGTAATCGTGACTCAATGAAAAGCATCTCTTTTTATGCGCTTTTTTCAAATATTATATTGTGCATTTTTCAGTACTATCTAATTTTATCTGACTGTGAAAATTTGATGTGCACAGCAGTTATTGTTTATATAGGGCTACGCTTCATAACTCTGTGCTTATTTGCTTATAGTAATTTTGCATATTTCTACAAGACCTCCTTCAAAGTAGTCAGACCTAGATAAGTTTGAAATACTTTAAAAAGAAGTATGGGTTGACACGTAGACAAGGAGTGCGGAGCACTTGACTCTGACAGGCTATCATTAATAAGACGTGGATAGCCGTCAACATTAAAAGTAGAATCGTCGTCATCATTAATGATAATGACTCCTCGTTTTCGGAAGAGATCAACAATAATTTTATTCTGCCACCGGATGCATTTCGAAATGTCTCCTTAGACCCAAAGCGTTTCTCGGTCTCATCTGTTGACACGTGGCTTCTCCCTACAAATAGGGGCTTTTGGAGAGAAAACTTTAATCTGTTTATTTTCTCTAACTTTTCTAAAAAACTTCTTCTTTCTCAAGCCAAGCCCCTAATTTTCTTACTATGTTCACCAAGACTCCGAAAACTCCCAAGGCCCCTAAGGCCAGTACTACGAGCACTAGCAAGGCTAAAGAAAAGAAGCCGGCGACAGAAGCCCTCGCCGTCAACACAGTCCCTGTCGTGGATGACATATGCACGCCGATGTACGAAAAGTTATTGCGGGTAGGCTTTCTGTTTTTGTCCCAACATAGACGGCTTGAGATAGGTGATCGTGTATAAGTGCTTTTTTTGAAGCAGTTCTTCAAATATGCACTAATACCCTATCTACTGATGCACATGGGCATTATTTGTCGAAGTGATGCCTAGAAGATGCGCTGATGCCCCTTTACTGATGCGCATGGGCACTACTTTTCGGAGTAGTGTCTGGAAGATGCTGATGCATACTGACGTGCATAGCCACTGTAAAGTGTCTGTGTTGAAGCTCGCTTACGGATGCACATGGCCACTGAACAGTGCATGCGCCAAAGTTTTGCTTGCTGATGCGCATGGCCATTGAACAATGCCTGCGCTGAAGCTTTGCTTGCTGATGCGCATGGCCACTGAACAGTACCTACGCTGAAGCTTTGCTAGCGTACACGTATAGCCACTTAACAGTACATGCGTTGAAGCTTTGCTTGCTGACGCGCATGGCCACTAAACAGTACCTACGCTGAGCTTTGTTTTTCCTTTCTTTGCAAATGTCTTTGGGCATCTTCTGACTTTTTACTTTTGGATATTTTGTGCAGTCTATGTGGTTATCCCCATATTTGATGTGATCCTTTTCGAATCATTTGTCTGTGCTCTAGGCATAAATTTTGACGTAGAGGTGGTTAACCCTGCTAAGGAGTTAATCGTTCGAGACCAACCTCCTAGGCGACTGGCCATGATTGACCTCTAGTACTATGCCTACTTCCAGTATATGATGGGTCGAGACAAATTCTCAGCCAAAGGTTACGTTGATGCTGAGCTGTTAAAACCCCAATTCCTGTTCGGGGATAAGTTGGCCTCTAGCAACACCAAATCATAAAGATTAAGGAAGAGTGATATTTTGGCAACTATGGCCTTAGTTTGTATATTTCGTCGACCAAACGATAGCTCCCATTTTCGGTCTTCTCGTGTTTCGTGGAGAAGCGGTGCATGGACTGGAATTTGACTCCTACCCAAGGAGGGGCACTAGCAGGCCATTTCAAATTGGACTCTAGCTCCAAGAAGAAAATTGATTTTACATATGTCCGTGACAGGCCTTCTTATACTTTGAGGGTATCAATACAACGATTTAAGTGCGGACACTCATCCTTTTGGGGCTTCTATTTTCGCCAACCGGCTTCTTATGGAGGAAGTCTCATACCCGATGGTAGCTTTTTGGGTCAAAGGTTGGGTCCACCATGATTCCAAGTGGCGACAATTAACCCTATGGATATTAACCAAGTACATGATGGAGTTGAAACAAATGGGTCTGTACTATGCCATCAGAGCCACTATGTGTGGGATGGAAATCAACCAGCATATGTTCCTGGCTCTGCTAGAGATATACAACCATCACACCGGGATGTTCTATACTCTTGGGAGAGAGTTAGGGCTGGCTCTCCACGAGATGTTCGTTATCTAGAGACTGCCCTGGGTAATGTGTCGTACGAGAAATATACTCCTTGTAATGAGGAATTCATAGGGCTATAAGCACAAAAGTCCGAGACGATGGATATATGTAAGGATTTGTTGTGTCACCATCAAGTAAGCCAGCGCTAGGATGCTCAGAAAACTCATCCTCATGTTTCTTCCTGGAGGGATTACGTCTTATCGAGCATCCTGTGGGGCCACAGTAGATCCATTTTACTACTCATGGGGAACATACACCCACGAAAGTTTATGCATTGATGGTAGCAGTGGGGGAGGAGAGCCCCTCGGTGGACGCTTAGGGAAAGCTGACCTCTTCCATCCATATCTACTTTTGTAAGAATTTGTGTGCCATGTCTCCAAAGGCGGTACCGGCTGCCTTTTTGATGATATGGCTATGCACCTTTGTGGCACCAGGGGGTTCTGGGTCCGTCTAGAGGGTGAGTAGGAACCTCATCATGTTGGCCATGAAGCTGGTATTTAGATATCGCCTTGCCCTACTACCCGCTATGGTTTGCAATATCTTGCGAGGCTTGAGGGAGTTTTCAAAAAGAATAATCAAGCATGGCGGGAAGCATGGAGTGTCACGACCCGTACCCGGTTTTCGGACGCGAGCTTGTGAGCAAGCCAGCTACGTATCGAGTGAACTCCAGCCCGACTCGAGTACGTATAAGCTGTCAAGGTCATGGTATCATGTCTAATCTAAACTATAGCTCAATCCACAAGAATCATATAAAACAAGAATGAACAAGTATGGGTCATGGTCTGCAGCCCATTAGCAAATTGTTCGATTAGACTCCAAGATTGATATGAGTCTATAAAGTAAAGCTGATATGCAGAATATATCATAAAAGCGCGAGAAAGATAGTAAAGCAATATCACTAACATAATACCTGAATCATGCAGATGAAGTCAACTACCACATGTTCAGCTAACTAACTCCGTGCAATCAGCTACCTGAAGAGATCATCAGGTCCTCAGAGGACTAGCAAGATACATAAAATATGCCTACTAATATGACAGTAATAACATGTAAGAGGGATAAGAACACTGCAAGGAGCACATCTAAGGATGACGAGTCGTGTGGAAATGTAATACTAGACTTGGCTTCCAATCAATCGATTAACCTCTATAGCTTGTAGTACAATACAAGATACTCCCAATCTATAGTATATTTTGACTGTAATATAATGCAAGATAATCCCAGTCAAGATTAACCAATTCTAGTATTGATCTCCTCTCCTAAGGATACAAAGTCAAGTAGACTCCTATAAATCGTAGTACAATGCAAGATACTCCTAATTTATAGTGTCATAAGTCAAGTCAATCAATCAATCAATATATGCTATAGGTCGTAGTACAATGTAATATACTCCCAAACTATGTCATGCCTCAAGTCAAGTCAATCAAGTGATATCAGGGTAGAAGAATCGGCTATAGGTCGTAGTACAATGTAAGATACTCCCAATCTATAGTATGTCTCAATTGTAGTACAATGCAAGATACTCCCCGTCAAGAATGGTCAAGTCAAGGACAGATATAGAAACTGACAACTCAATCATAAGACAAGATAACATGAAAAGACCAATAATCAAACAATGTCGAACATCCTATACGTGCACGTAATCTAGAACCAGTAAAGGAATCCAGGACGAATCAATAACGATATGGAATCTGACAATATGAAAAGAATACAATAAATAAAGAGAAAACAATGTAAATACTGCATATGTTCGGCAAGGTATACTTGCCTGGGGGGTTGCACGGAGAACCAACAATATATCGCCAATCAACAAGTCAGAAAGTCCAAGTCATCACAACTGTCTCCGAAAGCTGTAATAAACGTTATCAACATTCTCAAAATAGTCAAATTAGCTAAGATTGCTTGTCCTTAAGTCCAATTCTGGACACAGGGGCAAAACGGTAATTTTGGACAAAACGGTATCCGCCGTTGGACCCACTTTGCACCAAAAAATGTGCCAAAGTCTATGGTCTCTAAAGTCATCAAACTACATGTCTACGGATCCGGTTTTTCGATACGAACCCAACCGTATGTCCAAAGTTGGATTCCGGCAGGCCGTGCACAAAATCGTCCGATGAATCGGACCGTGGGGCCCGCAAAACGACGTACGATTCAACTATCTCAGAATTGGACCAAACTTGGCATACAGGACCAAAAAAATGATAGGTCCTATTGGCGTAAGTGTTGTCTCGATCTGACAAGCGTGCACAAAGTAATTAGAGAACTTGTACAGAGGTCGATACGGTGAATTTTGACGGATACGCATCAAATTCGTTGCGCACACGCGACCAATTTGAATTCCGTCAAAGCCTACACGACCACGTAGCCGTTACGCACCTTTTGATGCTTTCGGTTCGCAACCAAGTCGCCCGGTTTGGCGGGACACACATGGTATCGGAGAAATTTCTATATTTCTAATATTTTGAAAACATGTTTTGATCAGTTTTGAACGTCCGATTTCTCGACGCACAGTCGACAAAATCCAATTCTATGAAAAAGAGTTTGAAGCCCTATAGGTTGTCTTAAACTGCCTTTAATTGGTTTTCGAGCACACCTAAGGGTTTGTCCACAATCTCTCTTGTAAGTGAGGATTCTGGACAGTTCTATACTCTGTTTTAAACAAAGTTTGGCCGATTTTTGGGCTCAGTTTGTGAAGCGTGTAGGGCAAATAAAATCAACCTAGTTGTTTCGAAGCGAAGGGGGTTAGGTTGTAGTTGTACCTGAACAACTGGTTCGACAAAAGATTGAACAAGATGGAAGAGAGAGCGCCGCAAAGTTGGCTCGGCGCTGCATACTGCTGCTGCCATCTTCCACTGTGTTGCACGCGCGCGGCTGGTTTCGCGCGCCTGGCCGACCGACTCCGGCCTGGTGTGGCGGCGCACGGCCGCTGGTGGGTCGTCCATGGAGAGGTGGTGGTGGCGTGGGTGTTCGAGTTTTTGCGTTAGGGTTTGCCTTCCTTCGATCGAACAAAACAGAGTTTAATACTGCTCGGTTTAATACTGCTCGGGCCTGTCCTCTTTCTGCCTGGCCTTTGGCCTGGGCTGATTTTGCTAGGCCTGATTGGCCAAATATGGCTCGGGTTAGGTGCACGGTTGGGCAGGAATTGTTTATTAGGGCCTTTCTCTTTTATTAATTAACATGTATATATATATCTGTATATATATATTAATATCTAGATAAAATTATACATGTATATATATACACACATATTCATATTTGTATTTTATATATACAGTCACATATATATATATTTTATATATACAGTCACATCTATAAGTACATATATAATATATATTTTTATACATATATACACATCCGTATATATATATATTCATGTATTTATGCATACATACTTATATATATTCATATATATATTTATATATAGATACATATACACACGCATGCAATATCTATTTATATACACATACACACGTATATAATATATAGTTATATATACATACTCACATATATAATATTTATGCATATCATTTATACAATAAACGATTTAATAAGTATAAGTCATTATCATTTAATAACCATAAAATAATATTAATGATAGTAAAAATCCTAATAATTAAATATAGTCCAAAAGTCGTTTCTAATGGATATAACATGCACACTACTTATCTGGCTCCAGAAGATCATACAAATTTTGTAAAATACTATTTACTAATAATAATACCAGTAATCTAGCTATAACAAATATTTAGAAAATAAATGCCAATTCCTAAATATACACAAAAATATTTGCATTTACCAAACATGTCTACAAGGCTGTACTTGGTCCCACTACATGCCTACATGGGCTTGAGCTCAGTTCGTGTCAAGTTCGGGCTAAAATGATATAACTTGTTTCCCTAAAACACAATAATATAAATAATAAATAAATAAACTTGGGTAAGGGTTAAGTCGTAACTTGGCCTAGTTTTTCTAGTTATGACATCACTATGGCTCGACCTTCTCTACCAGGGCTAATACACTAGCCAAAGCACGCCACTGCACTATCCGTGCCACGATTCCTAGTCGTCTGGTACTTCAAAACTCAACTATGGCTAAAATCATCCACCGTAACAATTAACTAATTAATTATTTATAAAAGTCTAAAATCATCCTTTAAATCAAATAAATAAATAAATAATATTTCATAAAATATATTTCCGGGAAGGAGAGCTACACGGAGAGTTCCCTCGGGTTGAGCTCCCACATCATTATCTGATGTCCTGGTTGGTGCTACACCACCTGGCCTGATGAGCCCTGGTTTGAAGGAAATCATATGGAAGGGGATGCCTTCAAACGCCGCTATCGTCGAAAGAAATGGGTTCATAATGGTGTCCCAGCTTGTAGATGGGTGTTAGTTCAGCTGACCGACTATGACTTCTTCAGGATCCCGCCCTCCTAGTCAACATTTTACGCAGGAGACATATTAGAAGACAAGGGCGACCAGGTGACTGCTCTAACGCTAGGAGCTTTTCACTGGCTGCAATCTATCCGACCCTCGCACTTGGTGTACAGAAACATGAACCATGTGTTTCTGGAGCCTTATCTGCCGAGTCGATTCGCACGTCAATTTGGCTACAACTAGTTGCTGATGGATAACCCAAGCACCTGCTTGGGTTATGAAGGAAGTTTACTGGACGGCGTACGAGCATGGCATTACTATAATGCTGGATGCACTGGGCAAGCTTCACAGTACCTGTGGGCAAGCCTGAGACACACATCTATTATTCTTTCGTAAAGTTTTACTGTTCGACGAACAACTTTCTTCCGGGCTATAATCGGAAGCGGAGATTTATCGTAGGGACCAAGATGGAGGCTTTCCCGACCATCCTCAAGAACATCTGAGATCAGCTAGCTTCGGGTGGCAGGGCATAAGAGGGGTCTAGTAGCTACCTGGAAGAAGAAGAGGCCCCAGTTGTTCTGCCTTTGAAATGTCGTTCTTCGACAGATGTGAGTTCCCCTCGTCTAAAAGTGTCACGACCCACACCCAGTATTGGGACACGAGAAGTGGATACGTCCAGCCTACGCCGCAGTGTCGACGGTAGAACGCTGTACTAGGTCACTATCTATTCAACAACTCACGCAATTATATAATGTACTTGTCAAAATCTCAACTCCGAACGGAGGACAAGTATATATATATAATGAAATCTCAATCACAGTCTAAGCATGATAAGATAACCCAGAAGTTTATAACTAAAACTAAACAATAACAACAAATATAAACTACTAATTAATAATAATCTCAAACAATCTCAAAATAAGACAATATCTCAAATTATTACAATTCAAGTTCTAAAACATGAAAACTAAACCAAGTCTACTAGTTAGTCTCCCGATCACTCCTGAGTGTCAGGGCCCAAGGTAGCTAAGCCATCTCCTGCTCCATAGAAAGTAGGGCATGCGTCCTCAGGACAAACATTTATAATACTTTCAACAGGTCCAGTCAGGACAGGAACGAGCACAACTCATCAAGAAATCCCAAGTAAGCACAACTCATCAAGAAATCCCAAGTAAATAACAAAGACTCTAAAACAGTTATAGACAGTTATATTGATGAACATAGAAGTTTTATACAGGTGATGATATAGAACAACAGTTAAAGTACAAGGGAAGTAATGTAACAAAATAAGAGAAGAAAAGGAAGACTGTAACACAAGCTAGCTGAACTAGAGTAACATGATATAAGTCCAGATTGTACAATGTAAGTCAAGTGTAATCCTAATATGAGTCTAATACAATATGAGTCCAGTACAAGATGAATCCAGGATGAGTCCTAAACATGATACTAACCAGTGTGTTTTAAAAATACCGAGATCGACATATAAACGGCTATAGGTAATACGACACATTGTATACCTGGCCAAGTGTTGGATGGCTAGCTTTCCAGTATAAGTCCAAGGGAGGTGGTTCCAGTATTTGGTAATGTTTATATGTCTTACTCAATATTTCCCCGCCCATCAAGTACAAGATGAATCCATAACCCAGCACGAAATAAGTACAAGTCCAGCCAGCACAAGATGATGCCAGTAGGTGTTTCCAGTGGTGGTTCCAGTAATGGGGCCAAACATGTAAAGGTGAGCGTCGCATGTAATAGATCCAGTACAATCAATCCGTGTTTGTAACAAGAATCAAATATAACTAACTAGAACTGAAATACAGTAATCGACAAGTACATGAAAGAACTATCAGAGAATGTACTCGCCTGATACCCTGAATGACTGATGAATATCAGATGTCTGAACCGGAGTCACAATATCCTAATTAGAGCAATATAGGTTATGATGTATTTAAAAATGAAATCTACAATGCATTCTACATAATTCTAGGTCAATCTAGGACAAAGTCAACTCTTGGTCAACTTGGGTCAAATATAAGTCAACATTCTAGTCAAACTGCAAGGTAACTTGGTCAATTATCTAGGGTTTGGTCAAACTCTAGTTAACAATCTTAATAGCCTATTGGGTTCATTTCTAGGGTAACACAAAGTATAGGCTATGATACTAAGGCACTTGGTATATGTATCAAGCATATATATATATATATATATATATATATATATATATATATATATGTAATCATGTGGGTATATATATATATATATATATATATATATATATATATATATATATATATATATATATATATATATATATATATATATACCCACATGATTACATATATATATATATATATATATATATATATATATATATATATATATATATATATATATATATATATATATATATATATATACCCACATGATTACATACAGTATATAGGTAACCATCACTCACAATATCTATCTATTAGCCTAAACTCTTATATACACTTAACATATAACTATATATATATATATATATATATATATATTAAAATATATATATATATATATATATATATATATATATATATATATATATATATATATATATATATATATATATATATATATATATATATATATATATATATATATTATATATACATGTGTGAGTATATATATATATATATATAATATATAAAAAAAAATATATATATATATATAATATATATATGTGTGAGTATATATATATATATATATATATATATATATATAT
>JANAVB010013398.1:9333120-9358120 GCA_029216955.1 Iris pallida
GTGCAGCGGTGTCGACCAGAAAAGGATACGACACACTCAACTATGTGTCATGTGCACGAGTCAGTAGCTAGGGTAGGTGTAGGGCTAGGTATCTAGGTACCTGTACTGTGTCCAAGTGCCGCTGTGTCGTATCTATCTGTGTGTATCAGAAAGGGTCTGTGTGCGTATGTGCGTGTGTGAAAAGCCAGTGCGAGTGAGATTTGTCACAAACCACTCGACCAAACCTCCTCAAATTTTGTGTATAGGCTGTCAGACATAGACACCACCTTCCAACCAAAACACAAGTCAAATCGTGTCGTGTTTTGTCCGCTATAGTGCTCGAGCAGCAGGGGACCCGTGCACAGACCTTATGTCGTGTCCCCGTGTCCGTTTTGGACACAAAATTCATGTCAAAACACGTTCAGTGTTCAATAAATGTAATCTACACATAATAGGCTACAAAATTATATAATTTGTTTTTAAAAATACTAACATTCAATCCATTGTGGCATTTCACCAAACACTTTACACTACGCTCTGACACGCCTCTGATACGCATATGAAACTGACACGAAATCCTACCAAACTTGGTCAACAGCAAAGGGGACCCTAAATAAATGCATCTATGAAGAGAAATCAGGATTTTAATGGATTTAGAGGCCATTAGCTATTGAGAGTTGGAATCTCAATGTAAGTGAACTTGAGAGCCAAATCCCTCCACTTCTAATGGCTAACTTGCTTCCAATCCTTGCTAGCTATCCACCAATTGCCTCTTCTACAGTAGGGGAGTGTTTTGCAATTGATTGGGCTCAATTTGGAGTTGATTTGGTGAAAGGGGGTGAATTTGGAGAAGAACTCTAACTAGGGTTTCAAGGGGCAATGGAAAGAGGCTAAGGGAGACTAACATATGTTTATATAGGGGGAGAGGCTTCTCATGGAAGCCAAGGGTTTATTTCTAGGGTTAGGGTTTAGTTTCTGAGTGAATTAGAGGCTTCTACCTAATTAATTCAAGGCCTTATTTCCTACTCTTAAATAAATATCTAGATATTCTTAACCTTGTCATGTGATGGAAGCTTCTAATCTAATATCTAGGCTCATGACTAATCTCTAGGTTAGGACAATTCTAGGTTAAGGCTTAATATAATCACTTAGCACTTACCAACTAATCAAAGTCCTAATTGATTCAAAAGTCACCAAATGACCAAAATACCCTTAGCATAAAAATAGGTACTTTGTCAATCTAATCACATGGTTAGGTCCCCATAGTCATAGTTAGTCTCTGGGCTAAGCAGTTCTAGGGTTACACTATCAAAATACCAAAATCATAATGCACAAATTTAAATAGTATTAAATTAATTAAAATTAATCAAAAATCACTAACATGATTTAAATCCTATTATTAAATGGCCAATTTTACAAAAGTTCAAAATTGTCCTCATTTTAGAAAAGTGGTGGTTACAAGTCTACCCTCTTTAGAATAATTTTGTCCTCAAAATTTAAGGTGATCGTACTCCTTTTAGGTCAAACCCCCAATCAATCAAAGTCAAGAAATAGCTATCATATAAGATGCAATTGTAGTCCTACTGGTCGTGATTTAACAGTCTGTAATAGGGTCACTACGCTATCTAGCATATCACAAGAATATCCTAACAGGTACTAATAAAATCATACATCAAGGTGGGGAACAAGAAAAATAGGAAAGACAGTCCTGCTAACCCGTCACCTATAGCATCGGCCTCCTCGACCGTCAGCATAAAAGCCCCACCCCTGTGGTGCTGGGCATGGTGCTGCATCACAGGTGGCCTAACTCCCTCATATAGAGGTGCAGTGGGGAAATCTATCATCCGGTGAGTGTCGGATCCACAGAATAGGCAAACCTTCAACCTCCTCCTACAAGACTCCCAAACGGGCCCTGGCTTCCTGCAATAGGCACAAGTCGGTATCCTGCGGTCCTGTCCTCGAGGCTGATGCTGCACCTGTTGAACTCTAGCCGATACCTGCATCTGTTGTGGCCGGTGTGCTACCCTCTGCACACAGGGACGCTTACCAAAACCACTAGCCCCTCCAGAATCATCTTGGCCCTTCTTGGACTTGAGCTCCAAGTCATCTTCTCTTGCCATGGCTCCTGCCAAGATCTGCTCAAAGGTGGCATCTCGGTCGCTCTTAGTCAAGGACTCGACTTCCTTGACCAAACCCTTCCGGATCCTCCTGGCCTTTACGGTCTCACTCAACCCCTCTACAAATCTGTCCAGACGGTAGAACTCACCAACATACTCCTTGACAGTCCGTTTCCCCTGAATCAGACTCTCAAACTGCGTCTCCAACCTGCCGAGTGCTGTATCGGAAAAGAACTTCACCTTGAAAAGCTTCTTGAAAGCTTTCCACGTCTGCCCCTCCTTACCAACTCTGGGGTCGGTCTGGTACCAGGTACGGACAAGGTCCTGCATCTAGCTACCTACTGTATCTATCTGAACCCCGACTGGTATCAGTACAAGGCAGAAAATCTCCACTATATGCTCGATCCAGTCGTCGGCATATAGGATACCCTCAGTACCCCAGAAGTCCCTCGGGCGCATCTTCTGAATGTCCTGGATGCCCAGTGTCCTCGGTTGGTACTGCTGATGTACAAGACTGTCACGACCGGCACCCTAGAGTTAGGACACAAGAACGTAACAACGCACAGCCTACGTCGCAGTGTCGGCGGTAGAACGCTGTCCTAGGTCTCAATGCATCTAATAGTATAAGACTAAACAGTTTATACTCCCCGAATGGGGGTGACATAGCAGAATGTAAACTCAATCACATCTAAGGTAAAGCATAAAGGAAGATAGATAAAACATGAAATCGAAAAGAGATACAACAGATAGAAGTCTAAGTGTCTAAGATACAAACCCAGAATACATCTCAAAACTTAAATACAGTAATCCATAAATACAACTCAAGACGACAAAAGTAAACTATAAGAAAAATCCTAGCTATCTATACAACCTCTACTGTCTCCTCTAGGCTAGCAGGCAACCACCAAGCTATCTGTAAAATTTATCAACAGGTCCAGTCAGGACTGGAGCGAGCACAGTACATCTCAATAAGTCATAACAGGAAAGGAAATGTAATCATACTAGAGAATAAAATACAGGATCTGAAGAAATAGCATAATGTAAAAGAGAGACTGTAAGTAAATAACTATGATATATAGAGAGAGACAGTGCTAGTGATTCAGAGTACAGGATAAACATGTGAATGGCATAGGACTGATTCATGATTACTGTTTTTCATAAATAAATTCACTTATTTATTGTGTTTCTGGAAAATTATAACTGTGGGAATCTGTTCTAGAAGACGATCACTTTATCCCTTGGACTATGCGAAGAAGAAAAGCTCTCAAAATTTTGACAGTAGATAACTATGTATCTGTACAATTAATGATAAAAAGAACTCTATTTATAGAGTCAAAAATAAAACTGAAAAGATAACTGTCTTCACAGCCTGTGCTTAGTTGAAAATCATGCAGGATTTAACATACGCAAGGTTGTGAGAAGTTACTGGACGTGGCCTGTAACTGTTGGACACATGGCGATCATGCATGAGTCGTGTGCAAGTTACAGGACACGCAGGCGAGAGATCAGTGGTATGGCTGCCACATACTCCAATTTGATGAAATCCATGCAGACTTTGTTGAAGACGAAATCCACGCAGACTCGGAGTAGAAAGCTTCAAAATCCATGCAAACTTGGGGCAGGAAGCTTCAGGATCCATGCAGACTCGAGACAAAAAAGCTTCAAAATCCACGCAAACTGGAGGAAGAAAACTTCAGAATCCACGCAAACTTGAGATGAAGATCTCACAATACACGCAGACTTGAGATAAGACTGCCAGCTGTCTCGATTTGGCGTGCCTCGACTGACACAAAATCTCTGACAGTGATTGCTTTGTCAGTCGCATTAAATGACAAGAAACTCTTTTGGTACGCCAACTTGACGAAGGCTGAGTCTTGCTGAAGAAGATTTCGAAAGTCACGTAATAGTCGGCTATGATCTCTCGAGTTCCGTGCATACGTGGCATACGAAGAGACATTCTTCGACTGTCGTGCTGTCAGTCATAATGACTCTCTGACAAATGATGAGCTGTCTCTTCAGCGTGATTTGTAAATATTGTCCTGATCAACTCAGCGTGACTTTTGACTCTGTCCTGATCAACTCAGCGTGACTGTCATTTTTAAGGCCTACAAAACCCCTTCAAAGTTTTCGAAAAAATGATAAATTATTTCGAAATACTTTGAAATCGAGATGTTAAAATGAAATCAGTCACACTGAGATAACTTTAAATTTTTTTCGGAAGTCGAAAAGACTTCGAAGTTCTTTGAAAACATCCAAATGAACTTATTAAATGTCATGATGACTCTTCATTTTTCGAGACTGATTGCATCCAATTTATGGTGGAATATGAACCGCCGGCGAGCTCTGTTATATAAACAGGGAGAGGATTCATTTTTAATCTTCATCTTACGTCAACATGACACCAAAGAAAGAAGCTAAAGAAGAAGCACGCAAGTTGGGTTTTTGTTCCCATGGCGACCCTACTTTTGGGGGTACAAAACCGGAGCCTTTTGTCTTCGAGAAGGACGGCAGTGGACCACGTCCAAATGTAGAAAAGGATGATAATGATCTTCCTTAATATCATGTACCATCATTCATGATTAAAATAAAATAAAAATTTTATTTCTAAACATGAATTTGTTTGATGATTACAAGCATTTACATTTATACATGGTACTTTTTAAGGAATTTGCCATTAATAGGCATCAAAACTTTTCGACCATCCAATTCTGAGAGTTAATAAGCTCCATTTGAGAAAACTCTGCTCACAATATAGGGTCATTTCCACTTTGCGTCAAATTTGCCTTTGCTCATATGAGTCATAGTCAAAGGACGTCTGACTCTTAGAACAAGTTCTCCTTTCTGATACGATCGAACTCTGACTTTCTTATTAAAAGCTCTTGAGATTCTAGCTTGATAGAATTCAATATTCTGTTGAGCAGATAATCGCTTTTCATCCAGAGCTTCTAATTCCTGAAGTCGAAGACGATCATTATTTTCGACAGTGAGTTCATTAGCGATTGCTATCCTTAAAGAAGGAATTTGAATCTCTAATGGAAGAACAGCTTCACAACCATACACCAGAGAAAAGGGTATACATTTAGTAGCATTACGAACTGTAGTGCGATAAGCCCACAAATATTCA
The DNA here is from genome assembly GCA_029216955.1 of Iris pallida. Taxonomy (NCBI): domain Eukaryota; kingdom Viridiplantae; phylum Streptophyta; class Magnoliopsida; order Asparagales; family Iridaceae; genus Iris; species Iris pallida. The sequence continues at coordinate 9,338,341 of JANAVB010013398.1, forward strand.
CCGAGCTTCTCACTCCAATTATATTTGTTAGTAGAGACAAACTTCTTTAGGAGTTTGATGATAGTTTTGTTGAAAGCTTCTGCTAATCCGTTAGCTGCCAGATTATACGCGGTAGAAGCCACATTATTGATCCGGTGATCATCACAGAATCGAGTAAACTTCTGACTGACGAACTGTGGTCCGTTATCATGAATAATGCGTCGAGGAACACCAAATCTGTAGATGACATGATGCTTAATAAAGCTGATGACATTGGACGTCTTAACTTCAGATAAAGGAATAGATTCGGCCTATTTGGAGAAGTAATCGGTTATTGCAAGAATAAACTGATGACCCTTAGATGACGGCGGATTGATCGGGCCGATAATGTCTATGCCCTAAGCTTCGAAGGGCCATGACGCTGCCGTTGGATGTAGAAACTCCGAGGGTTGATGAATAAAATCTGCATGGATTTGACAAGCTTTACACTTCTTTGCATATTCGATGGCGTCTGATACCATAGTGGGCCAATAATAACCCATACGTCGAATACGATCTTGAAGTTTTGGTCCAGGCTGATGTGCTCCACAAATTCTATCATGTGCTTCGCGAATAATTTGTTGAGCCTCGTCACCGGCAACACATCGAAGAAGTAAACCATCATAAGCTCGACGATATAAGGTCTTTGTTGTATGATTGTAATAGAATCTGAGTGATCGTCGTCTGATAGATGCTGCGTCACTCGGATCATCCGGAAGAATATCATACAATACGAAATCTAAGAAAGGAAGTCTCCAATCTTTATCCGTATTTTGATTCTCGGCCGAGTTACTGAAGATAAATTCCATGCTGGAATCAGATGAAGATGATAAAGATTTACGACTAAATCCAAATCCTCTTGTTGTGTTGACATCATGAGATGTTGATTCTTCAATGTCAATTGGAAGCCCTAGAGTTAGGTTATTTTCCAGATGAAATAATTCTCGATTGCGAACAATAATCATTTTTTGCCGTCTAATCGGAATAGCTAACACTGCCGCAAGATTAGCTAGAGCATCAGCTTCCGTGTTACATGCTCGCCTAACATGTTCAATGAAGAATTCTTCAAACGAAGAAGCCATAGATATAGCTGATCTATGATAAGGAACCAGATCTTGATGGCGAACTTCATAAGTCCCCCTTATCTGATTGACAATGAGTTTAGAGTCTCCGTACGCCTCCAAATGTTGAATATTCAGATGCTTAGCGAGTTGAAGACCAATAAGTAATATATTGTACTCAGCTACATTGTTCGAACATGGCTGATCGAGAGAATAAGCTCTTTGGATAGCAAGACCTTCTGGTGATACAAGGACGATTCCAACTCCAGCGACAATATCACCATTAGGACCTATCATTGAAGCTCCATCAAAGAATAGACGCCAAGTAGGATCTTCTTCAGCAATTTGGTTTGAATCTAAGACCTCATCTGGAATTTGGTCATAGAGTTTTGAATTTTCTGGAATTGAATGAGCAGCCAGAAAATCGGCTAAAGCTTGTCCTTTGACTGATTTTTGAGAAATATAATACATGTCATACTGAGCTAGTAGGATTCCCCAGTTAGCTAATCGAGAATTTAAAACACTGGGTTTCCTCATCATGATCCGTATAGGATTGATCTTGGAGATGACATGAATAGTTTGGCCAATGATATAATGTCGTGTCTTCTGAACAGCGAACATCAAGGCTAGATATTCTTTTTTGACCGATGAATATCGAGGTTCAGCTCCGGTCATAGTACGACTGAGATAGTAGATGGCTTGTTCATGGCCATTTTGATTCTTTTGAGCAAGTAATGCACCCAATAAATGACTCATTGCTCGAGTATATAGGAGAAATGGAATTCCCGAAACGGGAGGTACCAATACTGGAGGGCTCATCAGGTATTGTTTTATATCATCGAATGCTTTCTGACATTCATCATTCCAGACAAAAGAGACACCTTTCTTCATAAGTTTGCTGAATGGTCTGCAGCGTCCTGACAAATTAGAGATGAATCTCCTGATATAAGCGATCCTTCCTTGAAATCCTTTTAGCTCTTTTAAGGTGCGTGGAGGATGCATCTCTTGGATGGCTTTGATCTTCTCGGGATCTACGTGTATACCTTTAGAGGTAATGACGAAGCCGAGAAATTTACCACTAGAGACGCCTAAGAAGGACTTAGTAGGATTCATCTTTAATTGATGCTTACGCATTAGATCAAAAATAGTCTTCAAATCTTGGATATGATCCTCCTTTTGTCGACTTTTGACTGCAATATCATCAACGTAGCATTCGACTGTTTTTCGCAGATGTTCACGGAATATAGTGCTCATAGCTCGTTGATAAGTTGCTCCTGCATTCTTGAGACCGAATGGCATAACTGTATAACAGTATGTACCAATCGGCGTTCTGAAAGAAGTGTGCTTCTCGTCGTCTGGAAACATTTTAATCTGATTGTATCCAGAATATCCGTCCATGAATGACATCCGTTCAAATCCACAGGTATTATCGATCATGACATCAGTGATTGGTAGAGGGAATTCGTCCTTAGGGCATGCCGCATTGAGATCGCGAAAGTCTATGCATACTCTGATCTTGCCAGTCTTTTTAAGGACAGGAACTATGTTAGCCACCCAATCGGGATGTTGTTCCTCTCTAATAAACCCGAAGGCCATGAGTTTATTAACTTCAGCTTCAATTGCATCCATAATGTCTGGACGAAATCGTCGCTGTTGTTGTTTGACCGGTTTAGCATTCGGCAAGATATTGAGCTTGTGAGTTGCAATTTGTGGATCAAGCCCTGGCATATCTTCATAACTCCAAGCGAAGACGTTGATGTAATCATGAATAAGTTTGACCATGTCTTGCTTATCAGTTTCTGAAAGACTTTCACTGATGAATATTGGTTTGGGGGATCCTTCTTCACCAACATCTATTTGAACAAGTTTATCTTCAGTCGGAGGTTCTTTTTGCTCGAAACGGAACTTCCATTGATTATCTAATCTTTGGGCCCATTGTTCTGATTCAGGTGAGATTTCAAACTCTTCTTCGTCTTCATCACTTTCTTCAGAACGGTCAATGGAAACCATGTTGGAAGACAGAATATTGCAGTAAAAATTACCGATACTCGTATCGGAATCCCAAGAAGTGGTACTAGAAGAATCAGATCTCTTATCTTCGTCAGATTCAGGATCTTCATGGATAATATTGATGAAAGGAGTAGGAGTAATATAGCCTAATCCGTATTTCGTCCTCCCATATTTCAGAGGAGGAATACGAACAGGCATTTTTCTTCCTTTTCCACTATTGAGGCCAGTTCTGAAGTCATAGCCCATATTTTTGATGATGTCTTTAGATTTCTGACTATAGCGACGTAGTTGTAATCTTTCAGTATCATCGTTTTTGTCATCATCTTCTAAATCAAAAGGGCTTTGGGGCCCTTTGTAAAAGAGTATTGGAATGTCTCCTGGCTTTCTGCTGGGAACTAGAAAGTATGAAGATTATACAGGTTCTAGAGATACATCTGTATGAACAGTCTGTAAAACTCCTATGGTTATTGTGCTCAAGTCATCTAACAAATGTAAATAACTATGAACATAATTACACACATCAGCGTACTGCAAAGATGGAGTCTTTTCATTAAATAAAAAAGTAGCAATATTTACATTGGGAGAAGGCTGAGCCTTAGAGATTTTAGCCAAGTCAATGACTAAAGGGGAAGAAGAAGAATGAGAAGAAGCTTTGTTTCGATTAAGATCGATAACAAATGGCTCAGAAGAGGTGAGCTCCCTTGAAGCTTGAGATGGAAGAGTAATCCGCCCTCCAACTGGAATTAGCAGAGTATCCTGTGAAGATACAGGAACTGTAGTACGCCCACTAACAGAAATAATCATTGTATCTTGAGCAGACGACTAAGGCAACGGAGAGATCCGTCCACTCACTGGAATGATGAAAGAACCTTCTCCAGAGGGTTTGGGAGGTTGTTGCTGAGTAGCTCGACCTTTAACAGGGATTATTAAAGTCTCACTTTATGAATCCTCTTTCTCCATAGCTTGTATGACCCTTGTATACTCTTCTTTGTACATTCGGGAATCATTGAAATAAGCTTCAACCCCATGGAAGGGATTTATATCAGCAACTTCTTTTTGTACTCTTCCATTGCTATCAATGTACTTAAAACACTGATGAAGAGTAGAAGGCACCACATTATTTTCATGAAGAAAGGGCCTCCCAAGAAGAAGATTATAGGATCCCACGATCTCAATCACGTAGAAAGTGACTTTGGATCTGAAATCGCCTATCTGAAGCTTCAGATGAATCTTTCCCAAAGGCTCGCTTCGGCTTTGATTGAATCCCAAGATAGTAGTAACCGTCTTAGAGAGCTTGTGAAGAGGGATTTCTAGTTCATCCAACAGACTCTTTGGCATTATGCTTATAGCAGACCCTGGGTCAATGAGGATACGATCTATCTTCATCGTATCGATATAACCAGTGTAGTAGAGAGGCCGATCATGTCGATTATCCTCCAATAGCATGTCGTCTTGTGTAAAGGTGATATTTGGGATAATCTCCAATACACTGTTGTAATATAAGCAAGTGGCAGGTTCTGCATCTGGCTTCTTCAATTGTGCAAGACAAGAGTCTGCTTGAAGAAGTGCATCACTTAACGTCTCCCGAGTTTCTTTAGAAAGACGTAGAAGTTCAAAGAGGGACATTCTAGCTGGAGTATTAGCAAGTTAAGCTAGAATGTCGAAGTTGTAAGGCTTCTGAAGCCCAAGAGGAGGGGACTTCTTGATTGGTTTATCAAACTGAGCCTGTTGTTTGCCTTTCTCCAGAACTGTGGATTTAGGAGGAATAGGTTCAACTGGTGTAGTTGAAGGAACAGGTGCAGTAGATGATTCTTCTTCAGGAGGAACATTAGGAGCATCTTTATCAGCTGGAGGGATATCAGGAGTATCCTCAGGATTCTTGGAATAATCCTTTAGATAAGGTTTCCCTGTTCGAGTAGCAAGTGCTTCTTCCTTCTCTTTTGGCTCTGTGTCAGAGGTAGATCCAAGAGAAATCATATGACATGACTTAATTTTTCCAGCCTTCTTGGACTTTCGAGAAGTAGTATTTTGAGAAAAAGGAGATTCAAAATCTGCCACTAGATCAGGATGAATCCACATGATTTCTCCAGTTTCTAAAGTGATTGGCACTAATCCTTTAGATTGTGGAGGAGGAATATTCACTATCTCAAGAGTTGCCTTGGGAATAGGAACGATCCCACTTTCAAGGAGTTGAGGAGGGAAATCTCCGAATTGTATAGAGACGACGTTGGAGGTGACGGTCTTCTCTTTTGGAGTAAGGGAGATAGCTCCAGATTTAATCATTTCTTGGATCTTTCCTTTCAGTACATAACATGTACGAATTGTGTGACCCAACATTCTGTAATATAGGCAGTATTTGGGATGATCTGTCTTACCAGCTTCATCAGGTTTCTTGATTTCAGGTAATTGTATTTTATTACCTTTCAGCAGACATTCAAAGATGCCAAGGACATCGTCATCATCGAAAGAGTATTCTTCTTTGGGGCGAGGTGTTCTTGGTTGTTGAGTTGTAGAGGTAGGAAAAGTTTGAACAGTTGATGCATCTTTGCTCTGAAGATTAACTTCAAGAGTTTCTTTTCCTTTGCGAGCATTGTTTTTATTGTTAGTACCTTGACCTGTTTCTTTGGGAGTCATCTGCACTCCTAAACCTTTAAAGGTTTCAGCACTAATTTCTGCAGCCTTGGCACTAACTATGAAAGAAGGCCAGTCTTAGAATTGGGTGGATCCTGTCCACATGCTGATGATTGGCAACAAGTTTGATTTGCATGTGTCGATGGTGACAGCATCAGGAGTTCCAAGAGGCATCTTCAGAGCTTCTCTTCGAAACCGTTCAATGTAATCCTCTGTAGTTTCATTATTTTTCTACTTGATTCTAATAAGAGCAGACATAGTCATGTCATTGAGCCCTTCATAGAACCGTTCAAGAAACATCTGTTTGAAACCAGCAAATGAGGCAATACACCCATCTGGGAGACTTCTATACCATTCATAAGCAGTTCCCTTGAGACATCCAATAAACACCCGAGTAAGGAGGGCGTCACTTGGTTGCAATTGATCAGTCATCACTTCAAAGTGATTAATAAACTGACTTGGAGAAGAGGTTCCATCATAGAATGAGATAGTAGGAGGCTTGTATTTAGGAGGATATGATACTTTCTTCCATTCTATCGGGTAAGGTTGCTAGATGCCTAACCTTTGTAAACCATCTTTCTGTTTGAATGCCTCGAATTGAGTTTTGAGATTCCTCAATTCTTCATTAACAACTCCAGAAGATTGTGGAGTTGTAACTTGTAGAGAATAGTTAGGAGGAGGAACAGCATTGTAAGCACTACCCCCAGCTCCAGAGAGACTAGGATCTGGTTGAGCTGGTCCAGGAGTATTGGATTGTACTGCTGGAGGAACTTGTACTGAACTTATATCAGTGTCAGTTGGTATGGCATCTGATACAGTCGATCGATTCTGCAACTAAGCTGTCATGAGTTCATACATCGACTTTATAGTATCAGCCATAGACTTCATTTGTTATTCCAAAGAAGCAATTCTATGGTCCTGAGGAGTCACCGAAGAGGAAGGTTCATTGTTCAATTCAGTATTCCCATCCACCATATATGTAGTGACTGTACGAGGGATTATTGATGAATTAGTGGATGTTGTATGCTCTGAATCACTGCTTCGTGCATCAAAATCATTTAAAGAAGAACTACCCCAGTAGGAAGAGGTGGGAAATTAGATTCTCCTAGAAATTCAGAATCATCTTCAGAGATCAAATTTCTTTGACTAGATGCTAAGACTCTTGCTCTGGTGTTTCTATATACTCCATCTGGACTATCAGCTCTACCCCCAGCATCCCGAGAGGTCATGTTAACAGAAGCAAACAAAGGCTCATCTTCATCAGGTATAGGTTCACACTGAATCCGATTGAAGACAGATTGTCGTTTAGTTTGACATCTGCATTGCATTGTAACTCTTGGCTGGAAGTCACATTCATGATCAACATGGTCATGAGCCATTGATTGACATCTGCATTGAATTATGACTCTTGGCTGGAAGTCACATTCAGCATGATCTTTTGACACAGAATTACTCTTTTTCTTCTGTTGAAGATATTCTCGTAAATCTGTTTGTGAAGATTGAGGAGTATATTTCCTGTTCTTGGTTCTTAATGGCTCTTGATTATATAAAGAATGATTAATATGAGCCACATAGTTTCTAGCATACTCTGCATCTGGATCTTTTATCCTTGTTTCCAACTGATGTGGTTTCTTAACACCAGAAGTGCTAAGTTTTGTTCTTAGATCAATTGGAGGTGACATATTAGTTTTGCAAACTTGGAGTTTTCCTTCCATTGATCTGGATACTTGCAGAGAAGGAAAAATAGAACCATCCCTTGGATTAGGAGTTGGTAACAAACCCTCTTTTATGGACAAATTTTGTGCCCAATTTGAAGAAGTCATAGAAGAAGACATTACAGAATGTTTCTTCTTAGACTCATTCAAGGTTTGAGACATAGAATGTCCAGAAGGAAGAGTAGTCAAAAGACCATCTCCTTTTCTTTGACTAACAAAATTGTCAGTCAAAGCTGTTCCTGAAGTAAAAACTACAGGAGCAGAGGGAACAACTAAAGAATTATTCCTTTTCGAAGGGACTTTGTGCGGAAGACCACCCCCAGTTCTAGTAGAACTTGGCAAAGAAGAAGAGATAGCTAAAGAGCTATTCTTCTTAGATGAAATACACGCTGAAACAGACTTTGTTAAAGAACCAGTACTGTTAGCGTGACTTTTAACTTTGGAAGTACAAACTGGAACAGACTTGGCTAAGGAACCAGTGCTGTCAGCGTACTTTTGATTTTGGAAATACACACTGGAACAGATTTGGCTAAGGAGCCAGTACTGTCAGCGTGATTTTTGGTTTTAGAGAGATACGCTGGAACAGATTTGGCTAAGGAGCCAGTACTGTCAGCGTGACTTTTAGAGTTGAATTTGCACGCTGGAACAAACTTGGCTAAGGAGCCAGTGCTGTCAGCATGACTTTTGAATGCTGTCATCTTCGAGCGCACAAGAGTGTGCGTGCTTGCAATAGAGTTCTTGCCAGTGTTAGGAGTAGACACTGTGGCAGAGACTTCACCATTGACTACCAACTGATTCTTATGGACATAGACAGAGTGTCCCTTCGACTTGGCAGTGATGATAGAGGCTGAAGTAGACTTCCCACTCTTAGCCCGCTGCATTTCTTCATAGGGGAGTTGATCGAATTGGATCGTCATCACCTTCTTCGTCGAGCCGATTGACGAAGTGTCGCATTGAGTTATTGCCATCTCAGAAGAGGAGATGGTTTTCTCCAGCAGAGTCGCCAATTTGTTTTCCATAAATAAATTCACTTTATTTATTGTGTTTCTGGGAAAATTACAACTGTGGGAATCTGATCTAGAAGACGATCACTTTATCCCTTGGACTATGCGAAGAAGAAAAGCTCTCAAAATTTTGACAGTAGATAACTATGTATCTGTACAATGAATGAGAAAAAGAACTCTATTTATAGAGTCAAAAATAAAACTGAAAAGATAACTGTCTTCACAGCCTGTGCTTAGTTGAAAATCACGCAGGATTTAACATACGCAAGGTTGTGAGAAGTTACTGGACGTGGCCTGTAACTGTTGGACACATGGCGATCATGCATGAGTCGTGTGCAAGTTACAGGACACACAGGCGAGAGATCAGTGGCATGGCTGCCACGTACTCCAATTTGATGAAATCTACACAGACTTTGTTGAAGACGAAATCCACGCAGACTCGGAGTAGAAAGCTTCAAAATCCACGCAAACTTGGGGCAGGAAGCTTCAGGATCCACGCAGACTCGAGGCAAAAAAGCTTCAAAATCCATGCAGACTGGAGGAAGAAGACTTCAGAATCCATGCAAACTTGAGATGAAGATCTCACAATATACGCAGACTTGAGATAAGACTGCCAGCTGTCTCGATTTGGCGTGCCTCGACTGACACAAAATCTCTGACAGTGATTGTTTTGTCAGTCGCATTAAATGACAAGAAACTCTTTTGGTACGCCAACTTGACGAAGGCTGAGTCTTGCTGAAGAAGATTTCGAAAGTCACGCAATAGTCGGCTGTGATCTCTCGAGTTCCGTGCATACGTGGCATACGAAGAGACATTCTTCGACTGTCGTGCTGTCAGTCATAATGACTCTCTGACAAATGATGAGCTGTCTCTTCAGCGTGATTTGTAAATATTGTCCTGATCAACTCAGCGTGACTTTTGACTCTGTCCTGATCAACTCAGCGTGACTGTCATTTTTAAGGCCTACAATTACACTACTTGGAATTGATTCATGATTACACTACTTGGAATTATTCACATGTTCATTTATACTCTCCCATCCCCAATCAATACACAAGGATCCAATCAAGTTACGTTAAGATTCATGATTATACTACGTTGCCCATAAAGGATGATTCATGAATTGATTCGTGAAGGCTCGGTGATCATGAGGGTACATGAGTCACTAGCTGATTCCTGAAGATTCATGATAATAGAAGAATGAGATACGTGATGTAAGTGAAACACACATGACAAAAGTATCTGATGCTCCCGAGAGGGATAACATCTCATGAAGGGATCCATATAGTACCAATCCGTGTTACCAACGTGTCAGCATCAAGTAAGATAGTCTAAAGCAGGAAATATAATCCTAAACATGATATGAAATGATCAGAGAATGTACTCGCCTGATAACATGAACAGCTGATAGGTAAAGGGGTCCAACTGAAGCCACAGAGTCCTATTTAAAGCAACACAGGTTACAAGGTGTTTAAGTTGTAATAAAAGAAACTCTACAAGCAATCTACATTATTCCAGGTTCTTCTAAGTCAAAACAACTCTAGGTCAACTCCGGTCAATAATCTAGTCAAACTAGGTCAAGTGTTGACTTACAGTTGACTTTGGGTCAACTGGTCAACTTAGGTCAATCAGGATCAGTTCTAGTCTAATATAAAGTGTACTTCGTTATTTGTACGTCGAAACTTACGACACGCAAATCGAGATAAGAAGACCAATGGTAAGGTTGATAATCGTATTACAGTGATCCACGTGTCCATCTTGTCAATTTCAGCGATGTGAGATCACTGGAATTGACTGAGCTCAGTTTCGTTGTACTAATCCCGAAATACGAATATTTTAGGAATTAATTATTACTTAATTATAAAAAGGCTAAACTCAGAGAAACTATCAACAAACATTGTCGAACGATGAAATAAATATCGCCAACGTGTCCAGAATAGTCAAATTAGCTAGGATAGCCTATCCATCGGTCCAATTTGGACATAAGGGCAAAAAGGTAATTTCGGGTCAAAACGGTGTCCGTGTTGGAGCCATTTTGCACCGAAAAATGTGCAAGAAAACAAGTCTACAAAATGTAACAAATTATATGTCCACGAAACCAGAATGTCGATACGAACCCAACAGTATCTCCAGAATTGGATTCCGTTGACCCGATCTCAATTTGGCCCGTGGACCAGAACTTGGAATTCCGGTTTGCACGGAAATGCGTGCCGGAGCCAAAGTTCACCAAAACCTAGCAAATTATATGTCAACGAGTCCAGAATGACGATACGAACTCAAGGGTATATCCGGAATTGGATTCCGATGAGCCGGCGTCAAAAAGTCTCGTTGACCCAGAAAGTGGGACCCACTTTGCACCGAAATGCGTGCCCGAGCCCACGTTCTCCAAATCTAACAAATTTTATATAAAAATATGCCAGAACGACGCCACGAGTCTAATGGTGGTGTCAGAAATGAAATCTGGAGTCCCGTTTTCAAAAATGGAATTTTACAAGTTGGAAATTACGAATTCGGACGGCCAACTTTGGCGTCGAATTCAACCAATCAAACAAGCTCATAATGAAACGAAACTGGAGGGGTAGTAAGAGGGTTATACCAGCTTCGCACAGGAACTAGTAGCACATCAAAAGGAGCTGCGATGGAGGAGATACAAGCTGACGAAGTTGGCCCCGCGAAACTGTCCAAATTAATACAATTTAAACGGTCAACTTGGTGGCCGGTTTTCATGTATCAAACGATAAAATCAACGGACGAAAATTGACATGAGGGAAGGTGGATATACCGAGATCGTGATGGAGCGAAGAAATCGCCGATCCAACGGTCGGATTTCCAGGAAAACACGTGCGAAATCGCTGCGATGGGGCGCCAAAATGAACTTCATTTCGCGCGCGTCACGACGGGACGTCGTTCAAAACGCACGAATCGCCTATACGTCACGCCGGAAGCGAGGTGGCGGACCCAGGGGGTCGCCGGAGTTCGCCCGTAGCTGGGGGAGGCTACGGCCACATCGGCGCGTGGCCGACGACGTCACGGCAGCGCTCGCGCGCGCCCAAGGAGGCGCGCGGCTGTGCTCGCGCTTGCTGCCGAGGCCGCTGCGCGCACCGGCGGTGGCCGGCCCGGCCAGGCGGCGGCGGGGGGGGCTGCGGGCCTCGACGAAGGTCGGCGGTGGCGTACCCCGACGAGGGCAGAGGTTGCTGTGGCTGAGAGGAGGTTCCTGGATGGTTGATGGTGGTGGAGATGATGGTTGTGGTGGTCGGTTGTAGAGGAGGAAGAAGGAGCTGCACTGTGGTGGCGGCGATGGCCGTCCACGGCGGAGGAGGCCAGGGGTGGCCGGAGCTCAGGCCATGAGGGAGGAGGTATCGGGTTGCAGAAGCTCGGGTGGAGTAGTGTTATGCTGCTGTTGTTGTTGTAAAGTTTGTGTAGGAAAAACAAGGAAAGGAGAGAGAGAAAGAATGATTCATTAATGAGAGGGAGAGAGAAATGCCTTCCCTAGAAATTAGGGCCGGTCTACCACATTTGTTGGCTGCTATGAATGTGAGGGGGAATCAATGGTTATGATTATTGTAGGGAGATCCAAGGGTGGAGATTAAATGGAGAATTAGATCATTCCAATGGGAATTAAAATCAATGGAGATTTTTCTATTAAATATTAAAAATAGGTAAAATAAGTACTTGATATTTTTGGGCAAGAATTATGAGGGTGTCCTGATGGAGAATAACATGGAGCTGGACTGGACTCGGTGGAGCCGGATTGGGTCAAAACCGGACATCGTGCGAAAATCGAATCAAAATTAGGAATCGATGATCATGGGTGAATAAGTAGCACATGGGGATTCAAATAAATGGGACACAAGTGGCGGACAGATAGTAGGCTCAACGTGGGCCATGTCCATAGTTGGGGCTGACAGGTTTGGTCGACAGGGGACCCACAAATCAAGTTGGAAGATAAATATGACACCGTGGGATGAAATAAAATCGGGTCACGTGTCGGAAAAGTTGTGCGAAGCAAATGGAGCACAAGGAGGCGTGTCTGAGTGGGACACGAAGGTCATGGGTGACGAGCGTCTCGAGTAGATCATCAATGAGAAGTTGGTTTCAAGAAACTGACTGGTCTTGCGCTCCAAAATTAAAAGTCACGGTAATGTGCTAAAAATGATCAAGTAAAAGAGTGGGAAAATCAATTAATAATTAAATGGTCTAAACCGACCCGAAGTTCTGCGAAGCAAAAAGAGCACAAGGGAACAAGTTTGGATGGGACACTACATACCGTCATGAAGGTAATCCTGTCCACTCCAAAACTCGTGAAGAAGATTTCTAGAGTTGAACATCCCTGATACTCCAAATATCAATGGCACAGAAAAGTACACTTAGGAAAAATAACAGAACAAATTATTTATCGAAACCAAATCAATCAGAAAATTAAAATAAAAATAAAAATAAAAATTAACCCAAAATTCAGGGTGCTCACAAAGACCTTCCTGCGGCTGGACAGTCACCCTCTCTACTGCTGTCATGGCCAACTGATGGGCATTATCGATGCCCTACCTCATATCAGCAGACCGACATTGCTGAGCCTCCATAATCTGCTGGAAGAAGGCAAAGAATTATGCAATATCAACCGTCCCCTGAGGTGGTGGCGGAAGAACATCCTGGATCGCCGGGATAGGCCTCCGAACTGGTGGAGGAGCATCCCCGAAAGCTGCTGACGCTCCTATATGAGCAGAAATATGAGGTGTTAGGGCTCCAGCGTCTATAATCAGACGAGAGGTAGCAGACCTCTCACCAGCATCTGCTGGACCAGAGCGATGCGATCATGTCTCCACCATCCTGAAGACAGATCAAATAAGGAAATCAATACTGAGCAGGAATCGATTTAATTAAGAGAGGACAATTTATTTCAAAGAAGACAACTATCAACAAGATTGTATAGATGGCAGGAATTAGATCAAATTTTTTCCTAACTGTGATTGAGTACCTCTCCGTTAAAGCCTATTTCTTAATTCCTATCGCAGGCTCGCAGCAGTACAACTAAGTTGTCGTACTACTACGATATCGCACTAATGCGACTCTCGACCTTCATGGACCACCACTAAAAATGTGTCACGACCTGTACACAGTATAGGGGCATGAGAAGTGGGTACGTCCAACCTAAGCCGCAGAGTCGGTGGAAGAACGCTGTACTAGGTCACTATCTATTCAACAACTCACGCAATTATATAATATACTTGTCAAAATCTCAACTACGAAGAGAACAAGTATAGATATAATGAAATCTCAATCACAGTCTAAGTACGATAAGATAACACAGAAGTTCATAACTAAGACTAAACAACAACAACAAATATAAACTACTAATTAATAATAATCTTAAACAATTTCAAAACAAGACAATATCACAACTTATTACAATTCAAGTTCTAAAACATGAAAACTAAACCAAGTCTACTAGCTAGTCTTCCGATCACTCCTAAGTATCAGGGCCCAAGGTAGCTAAGTCATCTCCTGCTCCATAGAAAGTAGGGCAAGTGTCCTCAGAGCAAACATCTGTAATATTTTCAACAGGTCCAGTCAGGACAGGAACGAGCACAACTCATCAAGAAATCCTAAGTAAATGACAAAGACTCTAAAACAGTTATAGACAGTTATATTGATGAACATGGAAGTTTTATACAGGTGATAACATAGAACAACAATTAAAGTACAAAGAAATTAATGTAACAAAACAAGAGAAGAAACATGGTAAGGAAGACTGTAACACAAGCTAGCTGAACTAGAGTAACATGATATAAGTCCAGATTGTACAATATAAGTCAAGTGTAATCCCAATATGAGTCTAATACAATATGAGTCCAGTACCAGATGAATCCAGTACAAGATTAATCTAGGGTGAGTCCTAAATATGACAATAACTAGTGTGTTTTAAAATACCGAGATCGACATGTAAACGACTATGGGTATACGACACATCGCACACCTGGCCAAGTGTGGGATGGCTAGCTTTCCAGTATAAGTCCAAGGGAGGTGGTTCCAGTATTTGGGAATGTTCACATGTCTTACTCAATATTTCCCCACCCATCAAGTAAAAGATGAATCCATAACCCAGCACGAAATAAGTTCAAGTCCAGCCAGTACAAGATGATGCCAGTAGGTGTTTCCAGTGGTGGTTCCAGTAATGGGGCCAGACATGTAAAGGTGAGTACCGCATGTAATGGATCCAGTACAATCAATGCGTATTTGTAACAAGAATCAAATATAACTAACTAGAACTGAAATACAATAATCGACAAGTAAATAAAAAAACTATCGGATAATGTACTCGCCTGATACCCTGAATGACTGATGAATATCAGATGTCTGAACCGGAGTCACAATGTCCTAATTAGATCAATATAGGTTATGATGTATTTAATATATAATAACTAAAATTTACAATGCATTCTACATGATTCTAGGTCAAAGTCAACTCTTGGTCAACTCGGGTCAAATATAAGTCAACATTCTAGTCTAACAAGGTCAAACTGTAAGGTAACTTGGTCAGTTATCTAGGGTTTGGTCAAACTCTAGTTAACAAGCTTAATAGCCTATTGGGTTCATTTCTAGGGAAAGTATAGGCTATGATACTAAGGCACTTGGTATAGGTATCAAGCATATATATATACTTACCCTCATGATTACATATAGTATATAGGTAACCATCACTCACAATATCTATCTATTAGCCTAAACTCTTAACATATATATATATATATATATATATATATATATATATATATATATATATATATATATATATATATATATATATATATATATATTATATATATGCTTGATACCTATACCAAGTGCCGTAGTATCATAGCCTATACTCCCCCGCTCCCCTTGCAAGCCCGTGCCCCAACCCTTGGCCGGCTTAGGCCGGCCGCCCCCCTCCCCTCCGTCCTCCTCCTCCCCCCTCCCCCTCCTCCTCCCCGATCGTCGGCCCTCTCCGGCCATCCTCCCCGATGTCTCTCCCCTGGCCTCCCGAGGCGCTCGCGCTGATACGCCAGCTTCTCCCCGCCGCTCTCCACTCCCGTCCCCCTCCTCCCCACCCTCAGCCCCTCCCCCCATCGTCGGCCGCCCCCCCTCGCTCAGCCAGGCGCAATCTCCGGTCCTCTGGAGTGGAGCCACTGCCCAGCGTCCTCTCTGGTAGGCTCTCCCGGATTCCTATCACCCCCCTTCCTGGTTGGCGGAGCCACCGCCTCTGGGCTGCTCTCGGAGCAGTCCTCCAATCCCGCCCAGGCCATTAATTCGAATTTCACCGCCCCCTCTGGGGAGCAGTGTCCTCCTACTGCTACGGTCTTGGGCCCCCCCGCCCCTTGGACTCTCGAGCACGCCATCCTTGGCGTCCCTTCCGAGGTGACCCCCTCTGGACACGTTGGAGACCAAGCCAACTGTCCCAGACACCCCCCCTTGTCCCTTAGCGGGTCCCACCAGGTGTGGCTAGCTGTTGCACATGCAACGATGCCCCAGGCGCATCCCTCTTTTGCGCAGCTGCAATCACCCGATTACTCCCCTAGGGACCCACGCTTCTTTGCGCAATCTTCCAATCCTCAAGTGCCCCAGCAGGAGCGGCTCCCCTCTGCGCAATCCGTGGCTATCCTTCCCATCCTGGCGCAACACGTGCCCCAGCAGGAGCGTTCACACGCCCCCCCTCTGCGCAATCCGTGGCTAACCACCCCATCCTGGCGCAACGGGTATGGCCCCTTGCCACCCCCTCTACGCAATCCCAGGCGCTCCCCTCGTTCCCTGCGCAATAGGAGAGGCCACTCTCCCCTATTTCTGCGTAATCCGCGTCGCTCCCATCCAACCTCGTGCCTTTGCATGTTCCCGTCCTTTCCTCTGGGGGCCCCCACCCCCTCGCGCATTCTTTATCTGCGCAGACCCAGACGTTCAGGCCACCTGTCGCCTCTTCTGTGCAGCCCCAATCGAGCGCCTCTTTCCCTCCGCTATCCACCAGCGCATATTCTGAGCTTCTCCTCACCAGTGCAGCACCCGCCTTTTCCTCAGGGGGCCCCCACCCCCTTGCACTTTCCTCCAGCTCTTCCATGCGGCACCCATCCCATCAGTCTTCCTACCCGCCTCCTCTGCGCGCTCCAGTGCTAACCTACCCCCCACACCCTCAGCACCCTCCGCCTTCCAGGCCTCTCCTCATCCCTCAGGCAAGCCTGCCTACCCTACCTCGTCTCCGGCGCCAACCGTTTCCCCTACCTCCTTGCTCGCCTTGGTCAGCTCTTCTCCCCTCGGGGGGACGCACATCGCTCCCGAGCCCCCGGAGCCCCTCCACGATTCCACCCCCCTCGGCCACTCCCCCCTTCCACCTTCGGCCCCGAGCTCTCTCTCCCCCCGAGCGATCCACCTCCCTCCCGTCCCGTCCCTTTGGGTCTTGCCCCCTCTGGACCATCCCAACCCTCCTACGCCGCCATGCTCCGTCCGGACCTCCTTCCCTCGAAGGGTATCATCTTTCCAGACATCCATCTGCGAGATATTGAATACTCCCAAGAGTCATCAACCCCCGTTATTCCCTTCACCGATTTGGAACTGTCGTCTCTGTCAACGGCCTTTCCTCACACCTTCATCCTTAAATTCTCTACCGGGTGCCCCAAACTTCCCAGGGTGCAGGAAGCGATCGCCAAATGGAATCTCTCGTCCGACTACCGAGTAGCCTCCCTCGACCCCAGGCACATTCTCCTTCACCTTTCTTCAGAACGCGATCACAGGACCGTGTGGTCCAAGGGAACCTGCAAGATTGACTCCCACCAGATGAAGATTATCAAGTGGTCTCCAGGATTCAACACCAAAGAAGACTCAGCTACGGTTGCAGCTTGGGTTACCCTTCTCAATCTCCCCCTCATCTGCTTTGTTCCTGCAGCGCTAAAGCGCATCGCCAACTCCTTCGGGACGTACGTGGCTACAGCCCAGAGACCAGCAACCTCACCAAAGCCCACTACGCAAAAATCTGTGTTGAACTAGACCTCACTTCAGAACCTCCCAACTTCATCAACATCGAGCTAGGCAATCACACCCACACCCAACAAATACTCTACGACAACCACGTGTTGTTCTGCAACCACTGCCACCTAAGAGGCCACCTCCCTAAGAACTGTCATCGCATGCATCCGGAGCTGAAAAAGAAGCCACCCAGGAAAGACAAAGTCAATGACCAACCGGTTGGAGAGCACCCCAAGTCGCCCATTCTTCCCCTACCGAACACTCACATTCGATTCGATTCCAGCATCGGAGAGCCGGACTCCAGCGAAGCCCCGAGCAGGGCCCTGATCCCCTTCATTCCCAACACATAGAGATCTCCAACCCTTTTGCCATTCTCGAGGCAGAGGACCCGGAGCCCGGATACCCTCTAGAAGGCACCAGCACCCTCGAACTGTCACCCTCATCCCCCACCTCCTCGCATGTGGAGGACGCAACCGACTCAGGCAACACAGATCATCGACAACTCCCCTCTAGTCAGGAGGCCGCCCCCTTGGCCACTTTCCCCCCCAAAGATACTCATCAATCCTCCAGTACGATCCCAGTTGAAGACGTCCTAGCCATTCTGGGACCCGATCAAGTGAGGAGAGGCATCCAAGTTTGAGCCGCTGGAGCCCCCCTTCAGCAACTATTGATCGAGAGTGCGCAAGACTCTCTGGCCATTCCCCCGGAGGAGACAACAGTCGACACTGCAGGCAATCTGATAGGACCTCCCCCCGGTCCACAAGAGTGCCACAACCCCAATCCACCCACAACATCTACCATCAACCCGGCGGACTCCCAACGGAGCAATTCAGGCTCCGACAAAACCGCCACCATCCAAACTAGATCCGCCGCAAGACGGAACAAAAAAAAACACCCCACAATCTTTAAATGCTTAACATCCTTTCTTGGAACGTTCGAGGTCTGGCTAATAAACCGACATTACGGAGAATTACCAGTCTTCGAAAAATTCATAAGATTGATATCTTCATCATTATTGAACCCAAAATCACCTCAAAATGTCTCAAATCCACCCAGTTGGCTCTGGGCCTCCCCACGGCGATTGCCGGCAGACACGACATCTGGATTCTTAGGTCGAAAGAGGTTAATCTCGACATCATCCAGGACACCCAACAAGCCCTCTCTTGCTGGGTCACCCATCCCACCCTACCGGAGCGGGCCATCCTGTCCGCAGTCCACGGTAGCTGTGTCATTGCAGAACGGAAACACCTATGGAACGACCTTCTCGACACCTATCTCCACAACACCAACACCCCCGGGCTTTGCATAGGGGACTTCAACGCCGTCACCCGCAGCGATGAGAAGATTGGAGGTCGCCCTCCGCCCCTATCAGCCATGCAAGACTTCAACAATTTTATCTTCAATGCTCACCTCACTCCTCTTCAGTTCAAAGGCAGCGAATTCACCTGGTATAACATGCAGGAAGGCAACCGTCGCCAATACTCCCGTCTGGATAGAGCTCTCACCAACGCCCGCTGGCACGATATGAGAATCAGCTCCACCCTGTCCCACCTCAACTCCACCGAATCCGACCACGCCCCAATCCTGGTGGAAATCAAAAACAAAACCTACCCATCAAAAAAGAACTTCCAATTTCTCGACTTCTGGACCGACCACCCGTAATTCTTGAGCATCGTGGCAGAAGCATAGAATAGTCAGAACTCCCCTCATCCTCTCACTCGGGTCAGCAACAAGCTCAAAGCCACTAGGAAAGCTCTTTCTAATTGGAGAAAACAAGCATTCGGGGACATCTTCCAAGCGATTCGCGTAGCAGAGGACGATGTCACCCGCGCTGAAGCTTTATTCCTCTCCGACCGATCCCCTGCGGCTAGGAGAGCCTTGAATCTAACCAAGACTATTCTCAAATTCAGGCTCAAAGTCGAGACCGACTTCTGGAAACAGAAAGCCAGACTGAAATGGGACAGCGACGGAGACAAGAACTCTAAATACTTCCACGCCTGCGTCAACGGCAAAAGAAACAAACTTTCAATACATCACATCACTGACGAGCAAGGCACCATCAGATCAGATCACAAGGGAATCCAAGAGGCGGCTACTGATTTCTACTCTAAATTATTCGCCAAGGAGATGGTCCTTAAAGACAACTCCTTCCTTGACCAAATCCCCACCATCATTAACGACTCCGACAATGCTCTGCTGGAGCGCCCTCTGTCCGAACAAGAAGTGAAAGACGCGGTGTGGGCCTTAAACGCGCATAGCGCTCCCGGCCCGGATGGATTCTCTGGCAATTTCTTTCGTACCTGCTGGGATATTATCAAGCAAGACATCACCGAAGCGGCGATCGCCTTTCTCG